>SJYA01002181.1:23413-95913 GCA_006410615.1 Neotragus moschatus | reverse complement strand
TGAAATAAGACCTAATACACTAAATCAATACTATAAACATATTTTACTTTATATCTGACTTAAAAATGATTAAGTTTCAGTACGTTCTAAGTTATACTATTCCTGTTTTGAAACAAGTAACAACATACACACTACTGCTGTGAATTTATGTGTATTTAACAGATTAATAAACCCAACAGAAAATATTCTGGCAAAATGTATCCTACTTGCTTACTCCTTCAGCTATTCCTCTTAGGACAACTAGCTATTTCCTGTGATGTATCAACTCTTGTAGCTGTGAGTGATACTGCTTGTGAACAGGGAACATGAGGATTAAGAATGCCCAAGAGGGAGGAAAAAAGGTTTATTACCATATCACGGGTATCTATGGGCATCGCTGCAGGTGGCAGCAGAGAAACAATAAGGGTCAGACAAGGGTGGGATGAGGAGGGAATACACAGCCGGGTATTTTTAAATTTATGAAACATTATTAAGGAACAAAAGGCAGTATTAGTAGCTGTTCTAACATGGCAACTAAAATAAGAATATACTTATAACTGGGTGGCTTTAATGCCTCATGGATTATTCTAATGTAATCGGTGAACATTTTAAGTTTATAAAAATTTATTCTAACATTCAAAAATACAGGTAAAATCATACCAACTTCACCCCAGTGGAAGGGATTAGTGCTTCCTGTTGTACAGTTATACACCATGATGTTTCTTGGTCTACAAAGACAAAGATCAAAGCAATGAAAAATTTTAAAAAGCTAAACTTAAACCAATCTAAATCTTATATGATACTTAAGTAGGAAGAAATTAGGACTTTTCTACTATAAATATTTAAAATATTATCTTTAAAGGATTAATTTTTATGTGTGAACAACTACTTACACTACCTTTTTTTCCAATCCTACCCAAAAAATATTTATAAAAACACAGACTTCATATTTTTTTCTTGTACTAACACAAGTGTCTCTTTTTCATACAGGAAAAAGAACCACCTCAGCTCTTCCTATCTCCTTCCCATTTTCAGAGATTCTAGTTAAAAAGAAACTGTGAACGGAATTCGCTTTTACCAGAAACAATATATTCATATAATCATATCCCTCCTTTTTGTAAAACATAAAACAGTGACTTCAAAAATAAGGGAAGATTATTATTTAGAAAAATGTCACTGAGAAGCTTAGGTGTTTAGGTTTAAGTGTTAGACCTATAAATATTATATAGTATAGTGAATGAAGTTGCTCAGTCGTGTCTGACTCTTTGTGACCCCATGGACTGTAGCCTACCAAGCTCCTCCATGTGATTCTCCAGGAAGAGTGCTGTAGTGGATTGCCATTTCCTTCTCCAGGGAATCTTCCCCACCCAGGGATCGAACCTGGGTCTCCCACATTGCAGGCAGACACTTTAACCTCTGAGCCACCAGGGAAGCCCCATAAGTTGATTAAAGTGTACTAGTGTGCATGTTTGATACATGTAAGCTGTTCTCTGTGAATTTCACCTCTTTATATATGACAAGTTTATACCAAGTTTTAGTCTGCATTTAAAAATACATTAAAAAAAAAACCTCTAATGACCTTGTCTATCCTGTGCCAGTACACAAGAATTTATGTTAATTCTTATTACTGGTGATGGAACCACTTCATTGGCTGTGGTAAGTCAACTCTTGCAGTTGAAAGTGATAATATCTATATAATATTGGTATGGGTTAATAAACTGATAAATATCCATTACAGAGGATTTTTTTTAACATTAGTTCTCATCTCAGTTACTATGCATCTAATAAAAGACATTGCCATCTCATATACCTATTTACTCCGGAATACCAGGCTGCCGCAAGACTCATGTTGACAACTACATCTACAGGAACAAGATCTGCAAGGGCATTGTTGGAGGCACGCATTGTTCGAAGAATTCCTTTCCCTGCCTTTGTTGAAATTAAAAACAAAACTTTAAGATACAGAACTCATAGGGCATATACACAATACAAAGATACACAGGAAAAAAAACAAAACAGAATATTCAATACAATAAAAGGCTTATTACTTACCGCAATAAAAAGACCACTTGGTCCATTAAAGTTATCAATCCATCCCTAATACCAAAAATTAAAAAAAAGGAAGGGAGCTTAGAAATACTATAAAATTAGAGATTTACAATTTGAACTCTATGTAACTCCACAAACATACTTGGTAGTCTTCTTCTAAGAACTAAAAATCTGACTATATTCAGGCCAGAGTATTTCTCTCCATCTTAGTCTTTTCTGAGATTGCAAATGACTAAGTAAAATAATTTTCAAAGGGTTACCTACTCCTTCATTAACTCTCTGCAAAGAGAATTTTGCAAAAAGAAGTTTATATCTGTCAAATATTTAAGCTAAATTAAGATTGCTCAAGTTTGATTTTGTGCTATTTACTAAGGCAGGATCCTTAGATTGAAGGAAATGGTAAATTCTCAAGATTACTGAATAAAACAGAGTAATGTCAAAGTAACAAAAGAGATAGTATCATTTACTACTACTACAGAGACTTAAGTCTTTCCTAAATCAATTTATTTCATTTTATATCTACGTTTTCTCTTATTTCAGTGATTCACAAACACTATAATGCCTTGCTTTTCTACAGCAAATCACAGAAATTTTTTATCTTCCTTAGCATGAGAACTACACAAGAAGTGAACTTCTTGGAAAACCTGCCTCTTTTAGGTACTAAAAAGCAAATGAAATAAAATAAGATCCTGAATATTCTCACCTTTATTCCCTTCATCTCCACAAGGGAAACTAATCCACAAATAATTTTAAAGGCCAACAAATGGTGATGTGTCAGTGTCCAATCTCTTATCAATGACAAAGAAATTTGAAAGGCATGGTTCCTGACTCCAGACAATACCGTAGCCTTTAATTTCCAGTTAACATTTTAAAAGTTTATCTGCATTTCTATACATACAACATTACAATACATGCACCTTACCTAAAAGTACCAATAAGAGTGTCTCTCTCTACAAATGGAAACAACAGTAAGCCATGTTCAGTAAACAAAACCTGCTCTTAAAAAATTGCCAACTCTTTTTGTACAAAATTATAACTTAAAATTCTCAATTCCAATTATTTACAAAGATCTCTAGCAACTTACTGGAAAAGGTTCTTTCCAACTGGCACCAACAATTGATGGCCTTACAATCGCCACATTTAGCTTTGCTCCTTCTTGCTGTACAACATATTCTGCCAATGCTTTTGTGTATATGTATGTATTAGGTCTGTCTCCTATCAATTTGGGTGTGATATCATTTACTAAGCCATCATCCATCCACCTGGTAAACAAAGAAATTACATGCAAAAATATTTTCAGATATTTTTTCACTTCAAAAAAATATTTTCAGATATATTTTCACTTAAAAAATGCAAACCACTTTGCGTATTTCAAATATGTCTATAGCTCCAACTCAAGTGTTTGACAACTTCTACTAAAAAAAAAAAAAAATGGAAATCAGCTTTACTTTCTTTAAACATCAACCACAAATTCAGATGTATACCCAGTTTCTATAGCTAAAAACCAAGAGTTTTTTCATATACCATATGGTAGGTAGCAAAAGTGAATTAGAACTGATTTACAGTATTTAAAAAAAAAAAAATCTTCTAGTTGTAAGTATTCATATACTTCCTATGTGCTTGAGACAAGGAGCACTACCCTGAATCTAAATAGCTGAAGTTGTTTTATATTACACAATAGACTATATTTTTTCTAAAGTCTAAATGAATTCCAAAATACATCTGGCCCCAAAGAATTAAAGATTTGTATATAATCACCATAACAGCATAACATGTTGATTATACACATTTTAAATAAACATACATTTATAATATAAAAAGTCTAGTAATCTACTGTGAAGTCATAAAATTGCTTCAGTTCTCTCAGTATCTCTGAAGAAAATGTCTACTATGATAACCTATAAGAGGAAGGTGATATACTAGGTGATCTCTATAGTCTTTTTCAGTCTAAATTTCTAATTTCAATGTTATGTACTTGTTTTCAGATAGTTTTCCTGTCTATAATACTATGCATATTTGTATACTAAGAATACTGTTAGTATACAGTAATACCCATACTAACTGATGAGGATGTATAAAATGAGACTATCAAGATAAACTTTCTTCTGTATGTTAAAGTACTTTTCTGTGTGGAAGGAAAGAAACATTTATAAAATTGAAGGCAGGTTACTATTCAACATAGGAAAAATTCCATAATGGAGATGAACTTCAAAAAATGGACAAAAGAGTTGTTACGTTAAAAAATAAAACAAAACAGGCTTAACTAGGAGAGACTGTAGAGCCAATAAGTCTTATCACTGGAGGGAGATTGCATAGTCAATCTACGAGTTATCCTAAAATTATGTGCTGGCCAGATTTCTCTGTAAACAAAGAAAGGAAATAGAATAGGTTTATAGGCTCTTTCTCAGCAACTCAGATGTCTGGATAGAGAAAAAGTAAAATGATAAATTAACGTGCAGGTTCAACTTTTCAGAGATATTAAACACTTCTGCCTAATGATCTGAGGGAAATGAGGTAGATATTTGGAACTATCTAAGAAATGGAGTTAGAAAATAGAAACCAGGGAATTACCATAAGAATGTCCCAGAAAGCTCCCAATACTAACTTTCTTAAGAATCTATTTTCTCATATTTCCAGGAAAACCTTAAAGAAATGGACTTCTATGCTTATTTTAGAAGAAAACTTGGAGAAGGAGCTATGAACATTCTGTAGCGCCCCTGAGAAGTAAAAAATTCAACTGAGACAACAGGGGGTGGTAACTAAGGAGCTGAACCTGAAAAGGATCTCTTGGAAGAAGAGAGACCTAAGGGCAAACAGAGAATAAAGGAAGAAAAAGCTTGCAGGAATATTATATGAGAATAAAAAAACACATGAAGATATAATGATACTGGAATTTTCTATAATTATAGTCTATAAAAGAAGAAAAGACCCTGCTATTTATTCTTGCTTTGATCCTGCTTGTTTCACTCAATGAGAATGTACAGGCTGAAGCAAACGAAATCTTGGCCATGCCTAGTTGTATCTACCAAATCACAAACACTTCTCAAGCAACAACTGATAGTAGGATTCTAGTCCTGAGAAAGATAATAAACAATAACACTAGGAATATCAATTAAAGGATCATGATTTCTTTGATTTCTTAAAAATTCAAGGCTCTTCTGAGGATATACAGTTGACACTTAGAAAAACACAGGGTTGGGGCACTGACTCTACGTGCAGTAAAAAATCCCCATGTGACTTTACAGTCAGCGCTCTTGGTACCATGGTTGTGCCTCAATACATTCAACCAACCACAGACTGTGCAGTACTGGAGTACTTATTTACTGAAAAAAATCTATATAGAAGTAGACTCATATAGTTCAAACCCGTGTTATTCAAGGGTCAACCGTACTCCACTGGGCAAAATAAATGCACAATCTTTTAATAAATTAGACCTTGCTACAGAATAGGCAGTCATTAGTCTCCACGGGTATCAGGAACTTCTTGGTGGCTAAGATTGATTCCTTGAAAAAACTGAGACTCTAATACTATGAATAAGCTGTTCAAAGGCTTTCCTCCAACCATCACACCTGTTCATAAGTGAAAGCTTCACAATGACTTCACCTAGAGTCATTAGGTACAAATCGATAGGACAAACACAACACAGTAGATATATAATAATTTGCTGAATAAGGAAGAGAGCAATGCATACTGTGGATGGAGAGAGAGAGAAACTAAACAGACAAAGAGTTACAGGTAAATACTGGATCCAAAGTTTGGGGTCAGAGCAAATTTAAACAAATTTCAAACAAACATACTCTAAAGAATCAATCAGCTTCTTGGGATCCACAGGGGGTGGATAGATTACTTCATCAATATGCTTTCGATTGCAGTAGGCATATGCCGTTGATACATGCATGAACACTTCAAGATTCTTCATCTGTTGTGCAAGCAGAATAAGCTGTCGTGTAGCAATTACATTTAACTGAACAGCATCTCTGTAAAACAAAAAGTCACAATAAAAAATTGGGAAGCTATGTCTTTCTTTCACCTACTAAAAAAAAGCTTATTTCCATTTTAGAGTATCAAAGACAGAAAGGGACAAAGAGGTATTTGTTTCTTTACAAACTAATCCCTTAGCTCAGATTTTGTTTGTTATTTTAACATGAAGTACAGCCATTCTATCAGTTGTGTTTAAAAATTTTCTGATTATTTTAAATTACCCAGAAATAGACACAGATAATTTCAGTCTTTGGCTTTTACATATACATTTGGAAATCATTTTACTTTTTTTGCATTTTGATTTTTGAAAGCACACTGTTTTATGAAATGATTATACCACATACAAAGAAAAGAATTAAGTAATTTTAAAATGCTATGGTAGAGTCATCAATCAAGGTTTTGTCAAAGAAAACTCAAAAACCTTAAATTTTATCAACATATCAAATCAAGTAAAAATGTTTATTTCTCTTTTTGTAGCAATTAACCTAACCACCTTTTTAAGGCAACACAATGCAAAGAGGTGTTAAGAATAAAACTGGTACATGTGTTACAAGAGTGACATGCAAGATCCCAAGGTCTATATATTCCCTTCTTGAAATGTATTTGAGGAAAAATTTCACAATTGCAAAAGTATATATGCAGAATAATAACTGATAAGGCACTACGTAGAAATAGCAAAAGGCTAGAGCTCAAATATTCACTATGATATAATTTAATAAAGTAGGTATTTTTAACACAATGAAAGAATACAGCCATTTAAAAAATTATGACAACTATAAAAGCATGGAAAAACGTGTGAATAATATTTTTTTAATTTATACATCCTGAAGTGAAATGGGATTAAAAACAAGACTCTGGAATAAGACCTGGGTTCAAACCTGGCTTAGCATATCTATCAGCATCACCAGATGGTCAACACCGAAATCAGACTGATTATATTCTTTGCAGCCAAAGATGGAGAAGCTCTNGATAAGAAAGCTATGGTACATATACACAATGGAGTATTACTCAGCCATTAAAAAGAATACATTTGAATCAGTTCTAATGAGGTGGATGAAACTAGAGCCTATTATACAGAGTGAAGTAAGCCAGAAAGAAAAACACCAATACAGTATAATAACACATATATATGGAATCTAGATAATGATAACCCTGTATGCAAGACAGCAAAAGATATACAGATGTATAGAACAGTCTTTTGGACTCTGTGGGAGAGGGCGAGGATGGGATGATTTGGGAAAATGGCATTGAAACATAATATTATCATATGTGAAATGAATCACCAGTCCAGGTTCAATATATGAGACAGGGTGCTCAGGGCTAGTGCACTGGGATGAATGACCCAGAGGGATAGGATGGGGAGGGAGGTGGGAGGGAGGTTCAGGATGGGGAACACATGTACACTTGGGGCAGATTCAANAATGGCATTGAAACATAATATTATCATATGTGAAATGAATCACCAGTCCAGGTTCAATATATGAGACAGGGTGCTCAGGGCTAGTGCACTGGGATGAATGACCCAGAGGGATAGGATGGGGAGGGAGGTGGGAGGGAGGTTCAGGATGGGGAACACATGTACACTTGGGGCAGATTCAAGTCAATGTATGGCAAAACCAATACAATATTGTAAAGTAATTAGCCTCCAATTAAAGTAAATAAATTTATATTAAAAAATAAAATAAAGTCACATCCTAGGTTCTTCCTAAAAATGAGGATTCCCGCTTATTATCTCAAAACTACAGGATTTGAATTTGGCTAATACAGTCCAAGAGTCTGCATTTTTAACACATTCTCCAGTGATTCTTAAGCTTCATAACACACTCTAAAGTTTGAGAATCAATGGCCTTAAACTCAACAGTTTCTTAATCTTTTCTAATTATGGATCTTTACCTCCACTCCTTTCGGAACACCTACTCTTATATTCCTACCCTGGGCCTTCTCACCCCAAAGTGTTCCATCTCTAAAACCTCATATTGTGAATTTTCTCCACACCACATTATCTGTCCTTCCATTTCTGCACTTAAGCCAGTTTTACATCCTCATCATGGTCTCTAGTCTCTTGATACTTCTTTACTCTCAACTCCACTGGCCCTGCCTACCCTCACTTTCCTTAACACTTAAGGGATACCAGACTCTGATCAACTATTTAAGTTTTTTATCCTCAATATCACTCTCTCCTTTTGTTGTAACTTTTCAATTATAACTTCACTTTCTAATTATAATTAGAAATTATAATTTCTAATCTTGATATCCATTTCTCCCCACTTCATGATTTATAGACCACCATATGTGAAAAATAAATGAGCTCTGCTACCTCTCAACTCACATAGCACTTTAACATATGCTCTTCAGTAACTCCACATTTTCTATTTTATGGTTATTTAAGCATATTCTATTAGACTATATGGACTCTGCAAATAGGATTTGTGTGCAATTTATTCTGATTTATCAAAAAATATAGTTTGGGGAGTGAAATCTAGATTTTTTTGCCCTGGAAGTAAAGGCTTTGAACCATTTTTTATTTGTGGGCTAACATAAAAACTGGCTATAAAGAATAATTGCTCTGAAGCAACAAAGGTTTACTGTATAGCATAGGGAACCACATATAGTCAATATCTTGTAACAACCTATAATGGAAAATAATCTTAAAAATAATATGTGTATATGAATAACTGAATCACCTTGCTGTGCACTTGAAATATTGTAAGGCAACTAGATTTCAATAAAATTTATATTAAGGAAAAAAGACATAAAAATGCTAACCATTAAAAAAATGAATAACTGCTCTGTAAAAAGTAGTTATGTCAACCTATAGTATTTTAGAATGTTATAATATCACCACTTAGACATCAATATCCATTAAAATTACTTCATAGAAAACAGTAATTTCAATGTAACAACTGGGATTAAGTGAATAAACATACATGCCTTGGCAAGGAAGAGAAGAACAATAAATGTTCATCAATCTCTAGTATTGGAACAAATAATAATAATAATAAATTTCCCCTTTTGTTAATGGTAATGTTGCTTACCCTAAGGGGAAGACAAAGAGGAAAGAAAATGTTTGCCCCCAAAGTATTACACTTGGGTCCTTTTTATAAGGCTATTTAGATGAGTTTCACCTGAATGAATGTTGCCTGTTTGCAAAACAATCTCCCTTTTGAAAGCATCTAATTTTCCCTTTGAGGATTATACCACAATTATCAAGTATGAATATACCTTTTTCCTCCAAACACTTTAATAAGGTTATGTGAACTCTTTTTTGGTTATGAAAAACATGAAAGCTAGAATAAGAGCAAACAGACTGACTATTTCATAATAAAAACCCACCTATAATCACACTATCCAAATATAATAACTGGCCAATATTAAAAGATGTGTGTATAAAACATGTATGTGTACACACATATTTTATGAAAATGAGATTATACTAAGTTCTAACAAGATTATTTTGTCACTTCTGAATCTTGAACACATAACTGCTGCAGAAAAAGAACTAAAAAGTAAATAAATAATTATCACCAGATCATAAAGGATAAAACCAAGATTAGAACCAAGGTATGTAATTCCAAAGCTCATGCCTTTTCCACTACATAGTGCTGTCTCAGCTTCCTCAAGTATAAAATAGATTTGCCCATTATATAAATGTTGGTAATGTAAGCACGGAATGAAATAATGAGTGAGAAAACACCTTGAAACTATAAAACATTGTTAAAGAAACATAAGGGACTATTAATCATTTCCCTCACCTGAAATATAAGCAGAACTCACTATAATGTTCTGGTGCTGAACTGTCATGTCACAGTGTCAATTAAGGTTTGCACTTCTATAGACAATATGGGGGATAGTCTCAAAGTCCTTTATAATCAGAACTGAACTTAAAAACATTTTAAGAAGCCCTTCAAGCAATCATGAAACCTAAAAAATATACACCATTCTAACTGATCTAAGACCACATAATTAGATTTACATTATAAAACTGTATATAACATCAAAAGTGCTCTGAATTAAGCATCATTATTTGAATTGCATATATGTGAGACTTTTTAAAACATAGTAGCCATTTGGAAAGCTTTGTTTTTTCTTGAAATAGGTATCTTGAAGGAAGTCCAAACTGTTTTTAAAGTAAACCTATATCCAATGTACCCTATTAACAGTGATACCAAAATTTTAAAACAAAAACAAGGTATGACTTCAATGTATAAACCATTTTTTCTTTCTCTGCAAAACCTGAGCCTATTTAATACTTAATATCAGATCAATATGTGTGAAATAGAAAAATAAGGTTGCTGGAGTATATACTTCTGAAAGAATGGAGGGAAAAGGAAATAAACACTATTAGTTGTTAAGACTAATACTCCTACCCAAGGTAAAGTTCTTTCTTCTAATCCACACTTCCCACTTGCTTTCTCCCTGCCCCATATTTAAATTCAAAGCAACTATTTCTAAGAAACATATATTAGCAATCCCATGTTTTTAACTGTTAAGAGAAGGAAAATTCTTTTAACATGCTATAGGATACTGAAAGCTACAACAGAGAACAAACATTTTCAAAACATTTTCAAAATGACTTGACTAACAAGTAGAATTCAAATTAGATTTTTAACTATGCTGCAGTTCAAATATCATATAAATACCTTTACTTACCTCAAACTTTCATTAAACCTTACTGTAGCTGCACAGTGAAATATAATATTAGTAGAATCTATGATGATCTCCTTATCTTCTTCACTAAGAGCCAGTTTAGGTTGGGTGAGTTCACTGTTGATTGCTATAATTTTCTCCCTAAAATCTGGATTTTCATCTCTCAATCTGTCAAAAAGCTATCAAAGAAGAAAAACATTTTAGGGCAGTATTTTTCAACTTTCTAAAATCCATCATCACCATCTTCTCCCCCAAGGATCAGTATTTTTTAGATTTCAACTATGCAAATCCTAAGGTTGCTTAAATTGCTATCTTTCTGTATGGAAAATACTATCCCCATTTTACAGATGAGGAATCTGAGAAACAGAGAGGTTAAGTAACTCACCAAGGACACAGAGGTAGCAGTTTGCAAAGTTAAATTTTAACTGTTTATGCCTTTGTTCATTAGACTGTATGATCCCTCAGCAAAGACATAATCAATATATATATCAGATCAATGTTTAAAATGATCAGATTTCTGAAATCCAAACCTTATCACTTTTTTTTTTTTTTTTGGCTGTAGTCCTCTTTAGCAGATTAGAGTGAAATGCCATTAACTACACTCTACCTTAAAATCTCAGAAAAATTTTAAAGGAGAAAAAAAGGTAAGTATATTAAAGGAAAAAAGTTTTTAAGGAAATATTAAGATCAGAAGCTGGAAAAACCTGTGAAGTATCATATATATAGGATTCTAATTTGAAAATAGAAAATTCAATATTCCTTAAGTATATTCAAAGGAATAAACTTAACTAGAGAATCAGTCAGATCCCAAGATGGTTACAGTATGAACATACATTCAACTGTGAGTCAAATTTAATTTTTTACCCCAGATTTTATAGATGGGACCTCCAGATCACTGTTCTATTACACCCTGACTCTCCAATCCATTTAAAATCCATACTTGTAGTTTAAGCAGAGTCTTATGGCACTCACTTTCACCTTCCTATGTGACTTTTAGTAAGTAATAGTCTTCTCCACCTTTAGCTAATGACTTCAATATTACTGTTTTTATAATAATTAATAAAATACTAAGCATTTCAGATAAAATGAGTACTTTCCATACACTGAGAAAACAAGAAAATGACCTTTGTCTCAAGTTATTTAGAATCTTACAGTAAAAATTAAACAAGGAAACAGTTAAAATATAGTGTTATAATAAAACAGGGTTAACACAACAGTGTTATGAGACTGTACGGGAGCAACAACTTGCCCTGCTGGAGAAGGACTTGAGATTATAAAGTGGAACAGTGTTTCAGGCAGAGAAAGTGTCACATATAACCATCTAAGAGTAACAGAGCATTTATGTTTGGGAAATTAAAAATAACTCTTTAAGACTTGGCCAATGACAGGACAAGGAATAAAGAATACAAACTCCATGTGGACAGGGACCACATCTATTGTGCTCAGCACACAGGCCCCAGATAACAGAGTGCTGACAAACACTTGTATGTGAATAAACTCATTAGGTGGAAAACACTGGAAGAATACCTATGGAGAGGAGTTCAGTTTTGTTCATGTTGACTGTAAAGTTTTATTCAATGAGACTCCATAGAAGATCAATGCCACAGAGGTAACTGGCTCTGTGGGTCCTGAGTTCAGGGAAGAAAGAATCAGATTACTGATTCTATAAACCACACATGTAGCCCTGGGAGAATATCATTCAGTAGCAACAGTGATAAGCACCCAAGGTCCAGACTACATGAAGCTTTTTCCAAATCTATTTTAAAATACAACCGTTCATCTCAACATACAACAGAAGATGGTAAGTAATCACCTAACTGGACCTAGTAAGAAGAGACCTAGGCCTAGGACAAATTCTGAAGAATATTTAAGGGGATAGCAGAGGAAAAGGAGCCCGAGATATAACCAGAAAAGTACTTTTAACCCATCTGAATTCACTTTTTCATTCTCCCAGACTGCCAATGACCTTTAATTCCTCTTCATATTAGATTATCTCCACCACTACCACCAGAAGTGGTCATGCTGCTTCACAAGTTACATCTCAAGCTTGATGCTCCTTCCTTCTCTAGCCACCACACTGTTATGAAAGCCAACTTTTCCAATGCTTTTAACCCACTGGTACCCCAATTAGTTCCTATTTTACTAAGTCCACTAATGCCCTCTTTAATGTACTTTCTTCTCTTTCCAGAATTTATTTCATGGTCAGCTATTTTAATTCAATCCTTGCCAGCAATGAGGTTTATTTTCCCCGGAATATTCCTGCCTATCACTTCTCAAGCTGGGGCAACTTTAGTCCCCAGGGAAGATTTGGTGATGTCTAAAAGATCAGTTTTCATTCCAATCCCAAAGAAAGGCAATGCCAAAGAATGCTCAAACTACCACACAATTGCACTCATCTCATACGCTAGTAAAGCAATGTTCAAAATTCTGCAAGCCAGGCTTCAGCAGTACATGAACCATGAAGTTCCAGATGTTAAACCTGGTTTTAGAAAAGGCAGAGGAACCAGAGATTAAACTGCCAACATCTGCTGGATCATGGAAAAAGTAAGAGAATTCCAGAAAAACATCTACTTCTGCTGTATTGACTATCCCAAAGCCTTTGACTGTGTGGAACACAATAAACTGGAAAATTCTGAAAAAGATGGGAATACCAGACCACCTGACCTGCCTCTTGAGAAACCTATATGCAGGTTAGGAAGTAATAGTTAGAACTGGACATGGAACAGATGAGTTCCAAATAGGAAAAGGAGTACATCAAGGCTGTATACTGTCACCCTGCTTAAACTTAATAGGCAGAGTACATTATGAGAAACGCTGGGCTGGAAGAAGCACAAGCTGGACTCAGACTGCTGGAAGAAATATCAATAACCTCAGATATGCAGATGACACCACCCTTATTGCAGAAAGTGAAGAGGAACTAAAAAGCCTCTTGATGAAAGTGAAAGAGAGTGAAAAGTTGGCTTAAAGCTCAACATTCAGAAAACTAAGATCATGGCATCTGGTCCCAACACTTCATGGGAAATAGATGGGGAAACAGTGGAAACAGTGCCAGACTTTATTTTTCGGGGCTCCAAAATCACTGCAGATGGTGACTGCAGCCATGAAATTAAAAGACGCTTACTCCTTGGAACGAAAGTTATGATCAACCTAGACAGCATATTCAAAAGTAGAGATATTACTTTGTCAACAAAGGTCCGTCTAGTCAAGGCTATGGTTTTTCCAGTGGTCATGTATGGATGTGAGAGTTGGACTGTGAAGAAAGCTGAGCATCGAAGAATTGATGCTTGTGAACTGTGGTGTTGGAGAAGACTCTTGAGAGTCCCTTGGACTGCAAAGAGATCCAACCAGTCCATTCTAAAGGAGATCAGCCCTGGGGGTTGTTTGGAAGGAATGATGCTAAAGCTGAAACTCCAGTACTCTGGCCACCTCATGTGAAGAGTTGACTCATTGGAAAAGACTCTGACACTGGGAGGGACTGGGGGCAGGAGGAGAAGGGGACGACAGAGGAAGAGATGGCTGGATGGCATCACTGACTCGATGGGCATGAGTTTGGATAAATTCTGGGAGTTGGTGATGGACAGAGAGGCCTGGCGTGCTGCAATTCATGGTGTTGCAAAGAGTCGGACACGACTGAACTGAACTGAACTGAAAGACAATTTTGCCTTATCACAACTGGGATGGTGAGGAAAGGGAGCTGCTGGCATTTAGTGGGTGCAGGCCAAGAATGCTGACCACCCTACAATGCATAGGACAGCACCCTACAATAAAGAATTAACTCTCCTAAAATGTGAAGAGTGCTGAAGTTGAGAAATTCTGCTAGAAGACAGTGTCACACTACAGTATATGCCCTATGCTTATGCTCTTTTATTCCTGTTACAAAATCATAGTAGACTCTATTTAAATGTTTAACAACTTTAAGTGTACATATTAATTGCTGCTTGATATAAAAAGAATCCGTTTTATTAATTTAGCAGCTATGCTATATATATGTGAAAATGAATGACCCTAGGAATAATCAGTAGGATATGCCGGGGGGAATTAAAAAACATGATATAATATTTTAAGGCATAAAATAAGATGACCTAATTTTATAGAGTATTGTAGTCAAATATTTAGACAAATACTTGGGGACTGTATGATCGTTCAGCACAGACATAAGCACTATATATATATCAGATCAATGTTTAAAATGATCAGATTTCTAAAATCCAAACCTTATCACTTTTCTTTTTTGTTGTTATAGTCCTCTAGCAGATTAGAGTAAAATAATGGCCATATGTTTAAACTACAAAAGTTAAATGAAATTTCAGGCTTTATGTAGAAGATAATCATTTCCTTTACAAATAAGGCTTACTGGTGAGGAAAAATTTTAGAAGCATTACCCTGGAGACTCCAGAGAAGATGCCGACCTCTTTCACATTTTACTTAGGCCCTCAATTCCAACTAAGACATCAGCTTCAATAACTGCTCCTATCCAATCTCTCCTAACACCTCTACACTCTCTCTTCCTCAACCCCCTTTTTAAAAACTCTCTAGACTGTAGGTTCCATTAAAGCAATGACTCTTACTTTATCCTGAATTCAACCCTTTATATCAAGTCAAATGCCCAGCACTGAGCAGGCACAAAAAATGTTTTCTGAAAAATAAGAGTAAGAAAAAATAACCTCTCAATAGAGGAAAAAAGTGTGTTGGGAAACGATTATTAATGGTTATACCAATTATAGAGGTTCCCTGGTGGCTCAATCAATAAAAAGTCTACCTGACCTAGGTTCAATCCCCGGGTTGGGAGAATCCCCTGGAGATGGAAACAGCAACCCACCCCAGTATTCTTGTCTGGAGAATCCCATGGACAGAGGAGCCTGGCGACCATGGGGTCGCAAGAGTCAGACATGACTTAGTGACTAAACCATTGTATCAATTATAATTACACCAATTTAAAGTGGTTTATAATAAAACACGAGTAAACAAATGGCAGAGATGGGAACAAAACACACAAGCAGGCATTATTACATAAAATAGGCCTTGTGGTCTTAAAGCCCCCTTGATGCCTCCTCCCTTTTCAAAAGTTTTAAGGGAATTTTTACTGCCGAGCTTGGGTTCAAATTAATTTTGGATATCTGCAAAAGTCAGCTCTCTCCTTAAAGCATAAAGATTTTTGCCCCTATTGGTATACCCCTAAGAATGTGCCAGAAGGATGTCCCTAAATGGTCTAAGCAACACTGCACCCTCTTAATCTGCAGCAGTTCTCAAAGTGTGGTAAGTTCCTAGGAGTCTCTCAGACTATTTTAGGTACTTCACAAAGTCAAAACTATTTTCATAATAAAACTAAAACATTATTTATTTTTCACTTTCATTCCCTCACAAGTATAGAGAGGAATTTTCCAAAGCTGCATCTGTGATGATATCATCACTCTTGATGGCTAATGGAATGTGTACTTGTACATATATTCTCTTCCTTTAAAAATGTCTCTGGTTTAGAATCTACTATGATAAATGTCAATAAGATATTTGAAACAAAACCTCACAAGAACAAAACCTTTTTGAAGTTCTCAATAATTTTTAAAAGTGTAAAGGGGTCTAGAGACCAAAAGTTTGAGAATCATTGCTTTAAATGATTGAAGAATCTTTCAATCATTTGGAGGATATGAAAAAATATAGCAATGAAGTAATAATACTATCTGTTACACACTGCAGTCATTATACATTATCAAATAATTTGCTCAAGAGTTACATTAAAAGTCACTTGAAAAAAAGATATAAATTATATCATTTTTTTTTAAAACATCCTTATACTAGGCTACCAAATAGTTTTAATTTTAAAATGACATTGCATACGGCTGAGTCAATCTCAGCTCTCACGAAAAAATTGAAAATGAACTTTGCACCTATAACACTTTAAGAGGCAGGTTCTTCAATCATAGTTATTATATAGCTATGTTTAATGGTGGTAAATACTGAAGTATTAACTCATACCTTTTTTTATTGTCTATACAGAATCTAGCCATGAAATTAAGACGCTTGCTCCCTGGAAGAAAAGCTATGACAAACCTAGACAGTGTATTAAAAAAGAGAGACATCACTTTGCCCCAAAAAGGTCCATATAGTCAAAGCTATGGCTTTTTCAGTAGTCATGTATGGATGTGAGAGCTGGACCATAAAGAAGGCTGAGTGCCAAAGAACCGATGCTTTCAAATTGTGGTAATGGAGAAGACTCTTGAGAGTCCCTTGGACTGTAAGGAGATCAAACCAGTCAATCCTAAAGGAAATCAATCCTGAATATTCACTGGAAGGACTGATGCTGAAGCTCCAATATCTGTCCACTTGATATGAAAAGCCGATCTTTGGAAAACACTACGCTGAGAAAGACTAAAGGCAAAAGGAAAACGGGGCAGCAAAGGATGAGATGGTTAGATACCATCACCAACTCTATGGACATGGATTTGAGCAAACTCCAAGAGATAGTGGAGAACAGAGCAGCCTGGTGTGCTACAGTCCATGGGGTCACAAAGAGTTGGACACAACTCAGAGACTGAACAACACCTCTAATGTAGAGTAGGACTCATATATATTAATGAAAGGAAGGGCAAAGGGGAAGAACACAAGTGCATGGGAGTCTGTGGCAATGGGGAGAATATTGGTAGACTATAACTACCCTTATGAGCTATATAGTCACTGAGTAGCCCTCAAAGAGCTAGATTTGTTTTTTAAAACTAATTCAGGGAAAAGAAGTTTTTCTAGTTGAAGTAAGCACTATTTAAAGTTTTCATGTGGAGACAAACTTAATAAACACTGGGATAAAAGTATTATTTTTACTCTTTAATGTCTTACTAATAGTTTCAAATAATTTATTTTTAAAAGGAAAAACTAGTATTAATTTACACCTCACTATTAAAACCCTATGGGTCTAAAATTATCTCTTAATGAATAAGAGGAAAATACAAACTGAATGCATCACAAAAGAAAGAAGTTTATCCTTCTGAATCAAAATTATATTTGAATGGAAATCATTTCCAAACAATATAACACCTTGGTAAAGAAAACAGTCTAAATATATCAATAATTTAACCTTTTAATTTATCCTAAGTCATTGTAGTGAATATTGGTGACTGTATTTTATCATAATGCTGTAATTTTAAGAAAATTAAAAGTTGTATTTAAACACTCCCACACTTCTGTACAGGTCTTACCCTGTATGGTGTTATCTTTTCTTTCAATTGACCTTCTGTTATCATACTCCGGGCTTCCCTGATAGCTCAATTGGTAAAAAATCCGCCTGCAATGCAAGGACCCTGCTTCAATTCCTGGATTAGGAAGATCCCCTGGAGAAGGGCTAGGCTACCCACTCTATATTCTTGGACTTTCTTGTGGCTCAGATGGTAAAGAATCCGCCTGCAATGCGGGAAACCTGGGTTTGATCCCTGGGTTGGGAAGATCCCCTGAAAAAGGAAAAGGCTGCCCACTGCAGTATTCTGGCCTGGAGAATTCCACGGACTATACAGTTCATGGGATTGCCAACAGTCGGACATGACTGAGCGACTTTCACTTTATCATACTTTATCTCTCCTAGGAGATAAGCTTCCCATTTTACTGCCCTAATCCATAAACTGACTCATTCCTGCTGCTGTTAACTGTTCTTCTCTGATCTTCACCGACTTCTTTCTTGCTTTTGCCATCTTCTCTTTTAATTTTTGTAAAAAAAGTACCAAGCTTTTAGCCATCGCCTTTTGGAAATTAAACTATTTTCACTCAGCATGTACCAGCTACAACATTTACCAGTAAAGTATCCAACTCTCAAGATTACTTTTCCCACTGAATCACAAAGCCTTCCATCATCTTTGCCTTATTTTCTTATCTACTGAGGAAATAATGCTATAAAGTAGAAAGGAATTTGTTATCAAGTCATCTGTGTTATATCCAGCATCTATTAGCTACACAACTTCAAATAAAATGACAACTTCTGAGATTCACTGTCCATATTTGCAAAATGGGATATATCAACATTTGTCCCTACCACAGCATGAGCTCTAAGATCCAATCATTAAAAGTTCACAAACACTGGCTCTAACACTAACTATATGATCTTGTAGAATGGGAGTAACACCAACACTTACCTTAAAGAGTTACTGTAATAATTAAATACATACACAAAGCGTTTTGCACATAGTGCCTGGCACAAGGTAAGCACTCAATAAAGGTTAGCCACTATTAACTATGGATTTCTACTGAAAGATCAAACCAGAATGGAATATAAAGTATTTCTAATAAATTATTTATTAACTCTAAGAGAGCTGTTAATCTAGAATTAATCATCATATCTTTTCATACTTCTTAGCAATTCTTTGACTGCTCAGAGTAACTCAAGATGTTTCTGGTTTTGGTCTTTTTTTTTTTTTTTAATATAAGTCACAGCTGCCCTAGAAGGTTAAAAGGTACCAAATACCTACCTAGTAACTAAAAAATTACATAGCTACTATACCAAAGTTATTAACAACAAATGTCAGATAAATCCATTCATTTTGAGAAAATTCAAAAGCTTATGATCATGAAATAATTTTACTCCAGCTCATCTCCATTTTTTCCTCAGCAATGTAAGGTTTAAATGTATGACATATTCTGTATTCTATGTGACCCTTCTGTCATGTTATTAGTCAAATAGGAGTATGTGATCTTGCCACTTCCTAATACTTTCATGGGGAGCAATTAGTGCTTACAAAATTTTAACTGTTGTCAAAGTATTGTGTCTCAAAGCACAGTAAGAATTAGAAAGTAACTTTTAAGTATCATTATTCTGAAAACTATTTAAAGCACCTAGTAATTACAGATAACTTGCCTCAAATATTCTAAAAACACAATGAACATAAAGGTACTTTAGAACTTGTTATACAACTTTATCATGGAGGAAAGCTTTTATCTCCTACTGATCTGGACTCATATTCAGTTTACTGCCATTCTTTAAGGACTTTCTAATAATTTTTTTCAGGATACTAGGCTGTTGATGATTATAATAATATACACACAAACACACTCTTTTCTCTCTTCTTAATGATTACTTTCCATACTTACCTTGCCACTAATGACTTCTTCTACTCGCTCCTGGGGTGTCTGTCCAGCTTTTTGCCTCACCAAAACATACACTGAATTCACCTTAGGACAAGACCTCAGCAACTTTTCCAGAAGTACCTTCCCTAGGAAACCAGTAGCTCCAGTGAGGAGGACATTCTTGCCTTCATAGTATTCTGGGATGGAAACCATTCTGATCCTAAAGAAAACATGACAAATAAGTATCAGTTCCAAGATTTATGCTAATTGTTATCTACTAAAAATCTCTTGGTATTCAAGTATTTTAAAGGATAGGCAAAAATCCAAGATGAATGTTAACAAAGCAGAACATTATTAACTTTTGGTTCATTGTAGTAAGGTAGAAAGTACAACGAACTGCAACACTAGCTTCTAAACCCTGTGTTTTTTTTTCCTAGATCACCTCAATCAAGTCACTCACCTTCTCTGGACCTGGGTTTCTTTAACACAGCTTGTACCAAGTGACTTCTAAAAATTCCTTCAGCAATAGGAACAGAAATCTTCACTTAAACCACAGTTAAACTCCAAACACAAATGAATGGTATTTCTCTGTCTCCAAAAGTATTTATAACACCAAATAGAGGTCAGCAGCAAGACTCAATTGCTTAGCTTGTATAACATGGTGAGGTGTCATATTCACCTATCATCACCAGTTGAAACAAGAGGTAACACCAAGTCCTTTCTTTTATATGTCTGTAGTGATAACATATCCAAAAGGTACTTAAGTCTCCCTTTTAAAAAAAAGTCCTAGTAAGAAATATATAGGCTGAGCTATCTTCCTTACCCAAATCCCAATGAAACAGGAGAAAAGAGAGTGAGTATGCTAAGAGAAAAACAAATAAAAGAACTAGGGTTAAGTGGAAAAACCAAGATGCAGAAAGATTGATGCAGTATGTCATTATTTAAGGTTCAAACATATTCAAAAGAATGCCATCTATTGTTTAGAAATGCACACACATGGTAATCTTTATAGGTGCATTAGAGAGAGTGTAACACAATCAGAGAAGATAATGAGGAGCTTCAACTGTATTTGTGTTTTATTTAAGCTAAGGAATAGATGCATGTATTTTACCTCTAAATTTTTCACAATTATAAAAAAATTCATTACATTCTGAAAACCAATTAACAAGCAGTAAGAAAAGAAGGAAGATGGGAAAAAATAAATAAATGAGGCTAAAATGATAGAGAAGTCACAGCAGAAGAAATAAAACCTAGGCAAAACAAACATAGAAAAGGACCAAAATGAGTTAAGAGCTATCTCAATCGTCTAAAGAGAAAACCCCAAGTTCAGGATCAAGAAGCTAAATTAAAGCATAGAGCAATCAAGATAACTAAAGGTTGCTCAGAGAAAAGCAGAGCCACTCCCGACAGTCTTACTTCCTGTATAAACTTTGGCTCCCTGGCTTAGTATCCAGAACTGCTGAGAACACCCAGCACGGGCACCAGGGATGAAAGAGAAAAAGAGAAGGAGGGCTGAGCTTGAAGTTGCTCTAAACATCCACAAATGCAGGTAGGGAAGACAGGGCATTGAGAGAAACAAAAACAACCAAAACAAAAGAAGTCTTCACAGCACTGGATCCCCAGAAATAAATTTTAGGTCCCCAGGCTATCTGAATGCTGCTGGCCCTTAAAACAAATTTATACAGAGCTCTTGGTAATTCCACTTGGAGAGAAAACTCTCTTGGAAAAACAGACTTCAGAAAAGTGAGAGGAAGCCAGTATCTGCTACCAAAATCAACCATTCCAGTCCTTCATAAATATGGATAACCAGACCATGGGGTCGCTAAGAGTCAGAAATGACCGAGAGACTTCACTTTCATTTTTCACTTTCATGCATTGGAGAAGGAAATGGCAACTCACTCCAGTGTTCTTGCCTGGAGAATCCCAGGGACGGGGGAGCCTGGTGGGCTGCTGTCTATGGGGTCGCACAGAGTTGGACACGACTGAAGTGACTTAGCAGCAGCAGCAGCAGCAGATCATCAGATATTTAAGAAAATTAAGAAGGACCAAAATGAAAAGCAACAGAATCTATCACAAAGAACACTAAAGAAGTAAAAAATTTAAAGAAAATTTAACTTCTAATCAATACCCTCTAAGTCATTCAACAAGAATATTGCCCATCCATCAAACAATAAACTACTATGAAAAAGGAATAGAGAATAAGAAAGCACTGGATGAGGAAACCAGAATTGAAAGAGACACATGTACCTCAATGTTCACTGCAGCACTGTTTATAATAGCCAGGNTGGAAATCATCAATGCAAATGTGTG
This sequence comes from Neotragus moschatus, assembly GCA_006410615.1. Taxonomy (NCBI): domain Eukaryota; kingdom Metazoa; phylum Chordata; class Mammalia; order Artiodactyla; family Bovidae; genus Neotragus; species Neotragus moschatus. The sequence continues at coordinate 73,908 of SJYA01002181.1, read as the reverse complement.
TAGAAAATTCAGTCAATACATAAGTAACTATCAGAATTACCAAGTGAATTTAAGAAGGTCACCACTTATAAAGTATATATATATATATATATAAATGTATCTCTATACACCAGCAAAACATAGGAAACAAAGTTAAAAAAAAAAAAACTATGCCACTTATAATACCATAAAAAAGCCCCCCAAATTATGGACAATAACAGCTAGCAATTGATAAGGATATAGAGAAACTGGAATTCATGTACACTGCTGAAGAGAATGAAAAATGATTCAGCTGATGATAGGAAAGTCTGGCAGTTTCTCAAAAAGTTGAACACATAATTCACATGACTGCAATTCCACTCCTAGGTTGTAGTTTAGTCCCTCAGTCATGTTCAACTCTTTGCAACCCAATGGACTGCAGTGCGCCAGGCATCCCTGTCCATCACCAACTCCTGGAGCCTACTCAAACACATATCCATCACTTCGGTAATGCCATCCAACCATCTCATCTTCTGTCATCCCCTTCTCCTCCTGCGTTCAATCTTTCCCAGCATCAAGGTCTTTTCCAATGAAATGTTCTTCACATCAGGTGGCCAAACTATTGGAGTTTCAGCATCAACATCAGTCCTTCCAATGAATATTTAGGACTGATTTTCTTTAGGATTGACAGGTTAGATCTCCTCGCTGTCCAAGGGACTCTCAAGACTCTTCTCCAGCACCACAATTTGAAGGCATCAATTCTTCTGCTCTCAGCATTTTTTATTGTCCAGTTCTCACATCTGTACCNCTTCCAATGAATATTTAGGACTGATTTTCTTTAGGATTGACAGGTTAGATCTCCTCGCTGTCCAAGGGACTCTCAAGACTCTTCTCCAGCACCACAATTTGAAGGCATCAATTCTTCTGCTCTCAGCATTTTTTATTGTCCAGTTCTCACATCTGTACCTGACTAGTGGAAAAACCAGAGCTTTCACTACACGGACCGTTGCAGGCAAAATAATATCTCTTGCTTTTTAATATGCTGTCTAGGTTTGTGACTAGTGGAAAAACCAGAGCTTTCACTACACGGACCGTTGCAGGCAAAATAATATCTCTTGCTTTTTAATATGCTGTCTAGGTTTGTTGTTGTTTTTCTTCCAAGGAGCAAGTGTCTTTTAATTACATAGCTGCAGTCACCGTTCACAGTGGTTTTGGAACCCAAGAAAATAGTCTGTCACTGTTTCCATTGTTCCTCATCTATTTTCCATGAAGTGCTGGCACTCCTAGATACATACCCCAAAAGAAGTGCAAATAGGTACTCAAAAAAGTACATGTATACACCTGTTTACAGTAGCAGTGTTCACAACAGCCCAAAAATATAAATAGCCCAAAAATCAACAAATGAATGGATCAACAAATCATGGTATATACATAGTCTACTCATTCATAAAAAGGAATGAAGTATACTGAAATGTACTACACAATGAGGATGAATCTCAAAAACGTACTAACTTTAAAAGGCCAGATATAGAAGATTACATACTACAGGATTTCATTTACATGAAATAACCAGAATAGATAATCCACAGAGACAGAATGCACACTAGCAGTTGGCAGGGGCTGAAAGGTGAGAAACCTATATCCAAGTCAGGAAGCAAGAGTTAGAATTGGACATGGAACAACAGACTGGTTCCAAATAGAAAAAGGAATACGTCAAGGCTGTATACTGTCACGCCACTTATTTAACTTATATGCAAAGTACATCATGAGAAACAGTGGGCTGGAAGAAGCACAAGCTGGAATCAAGATTGCTGGGAGAAATATCAATAACCTCAGATATGCAGATGACACCACCCTTATGGCAGAAAGTGAAGAGGAACTAAAGCATCTTGATGAAAGTGAAAGAGGAGAGTGAAAAAGTTGGCTTAAAGCTCAACATTCAGAAAACTAAGATCATGGCATCTAGTCCCATCACTTCATGGGAAATAGATGGGGAAACAGTGGAAACAGTGTCAGACTTTATTTTTCTGGGCTCCAAAATCACTGCAGATGGATACTGTAACCATGAAATTAAAAGATGCTTACCCCTTGAAAGGAAAGTTATGATCAACCTAGAGAGCATATTGAAAAGTAGAGATATTACTTTGCCAACAAAGGTCCTAGACAGTCAAGGCTATGGTTTTTCCAGTTGTCATGTATGGATGTGACAGTTGGACTGGGAAGAAGACTGAGCACCGAAGAATTGATGCTTTTGAACTGTGGTGTTGGAGAAGACTCTTGAGAGTCCCTTAGACTGCAAGGAGGTCCAACCAGTCCATCCTAGAGGAGATCAGTCCTGAGTATTCAATGGAAGGACTAATGCTGAAGCTGAAACTCCAATACTTCGGCCACCTCATGCAAAGAGTTGACTCATTGGAAAAGACCCTGATGCTGGGAGGGATTCGGGGCAGGAGGAGAAGGGGATGACAGAGGATGAGCTGGCTGGATGGCATCACTGACTCGATGGGCATGAGTTTGGAGTTGGTGATGGACAGGGAGGCCTGGCATGCTGTGATTCATGGGGTTGCAAAGAGTTGGACACGACTGAGCGACTGAACTGAGCTGAACTGAAGAGTGAAGAGAGTGGGCAATGGAGGAAAAGTACTTAAGGAGCTTTACTTTGGAGAGACAGAAATGTTTAGGAACTAGACAAAGGCAGTAGCTGCACAACACTGAATGGAATAAATGTTAGTGAATTTTTCATTTTAAAATGATCAATTTTATATTATTTGAATATTACCTTAATGAATTATTTTTGAAAACACCAAAAATTAGTAGTAAATGTAAAAGATACTAACTGAAAACTAAAAAATATTGAGAGAAGTTAAATAATAAATAAATAGAAAGATGTGTATACTATATTCCTCAAATTCAACACATTAACCAAAGTTTAAGCTGTTTTTGTTTAGGTATAGAAACTAAGCCTCTAAAATGATACAGAAATGCAAAGGGCCAAGAGTAGCCAAGACAAGCAATAAGAACAACAAAGCTGGAGAACTTATATTATCATGTATTAAGATGTATTATAAAGCTACAGAAATATGGTATTGGGACAAGAAGAAAAGACTACAGTATATTATACCATGCACAAAAATGAATTTCAGGTAGACTATACATCCAAATGTGAAAGGCAGACTAGAATATGACACAGAACATCTCCACAATTGGGTTAGGGAATCATTTACTAAATAGGACACAAGTAGTACTAGTCAAAAAGGAAAAATGTTGACAAACTGGAAACTACTAAAACTGAGTTCATCTCACACCAGTATTAATAGAGAGAAAAGGCAAACCAGGTAAAAGATATTTGTAGTAGCATGCATAATGCAATTACTACCCAGAATATATGAAGAGCTACAAATTCAGTAAAAAGAAAAGAAAAATGGAAAAGGCCTGAAGAGATAATGAAGCATAAAGGAGATCTTCACTTGCTTCAGATGTTAGTCAACTAAGTCCAGGAAGCACAGAGAGCCTTAGGCAGAATAAACCCAAGGAGGAATACACTGAGACACACAGTAATAAAACTGACAAAAATTAAAGATAAACTATTAAAATCAACAGGAGAAAATGACAAATAACATACAAGGAAATGCCTACAAGGTTATCAGGTGATTTCTCAATAGAAACTCTACAAGCCAGAAGGGAATGGCACAATATATTTTAAGTGATGAAAGGTAAGAACCTACAAACAAGAACACTCAGCCAGAATCTAGCTCAGATTTGATGGAGAAATCAAAAGCTTTACAGACAAGCAAAAGTTACCACCAAACCATCTATAAAACAAATACTAAAGGAACTTCTTAAGGCAGGAAACACAAGAGAAGGAAAAGATCTACAAAAAATAAACCCCAAACAAATGAAAATGGTAATAGGATCATAAACAGTGATAATTACCTTAAATGTAAATGGATTAAATGCATCAACCAAAAGACAGAGACTGACTGGGTAAAGAACTTTTATGCATTCACTTCCACTTACCACATCACTCTATTTAACCCCCCAAACTGTATGTAATTATTTTACATTGTTAGGTTAATCATGTTTCCATTATGGCTTGCAATTGTAACGATCTTTTACTTTTTGTCTGGCTATTGATTGTGAAAACTGATAAACATCTTTTACTTCTGAGATTATGTTACTATTATTCATTTTAATAACACTGTATCCTGACTGGTCAACAGAAAATAATAGGATTCTGTATCACTAAAACTACCATTTAATAGAAAAACCTGTAATTACTTTTTAAAACCCCAATGCACTTTAGAATTACCTTAGAATTTTTTTTTTAATACAAATGCCACAGATATTTTTTTTCTCCAAAGCTCCAGATGTTATTTTAATGAGCTGCCATGTTTAAAAACAACTGGACTATATGATGATATTTTACTTTTATCTAGTTTGTTTCACTTTTCCTATTTGTATTAAGTACTCCCATTTCATTTAGTTTATGTTTTCCCCATCTCTTTTTTGTTGTTCTTTCTCAAGTTTTTATCAAGTGTAGAAAAGTTTTTGATACACATAAAAAGAGAGAGTATGTATTAATGTATATATTATAGGAAACTTTAAATTTTTGCTTACCTAAAAAATTAATGACATTTTGGTTCCACTTGTCTAAGTAGGCACAGAATGCCAGATTTCTAATTTATATTCACTCAAAACTTTTGATATAGTGGATTCATTCTGGCATCTAGCATTACTCCTAGCAGTCTCTAGCCCAGTTATTATTTTAGTGATTTTTTTTTAATTTGAATGAGGCTTGAAATCTCTAATCCAATTCTGAAAACATAAAGAAATACTGTGTTGTAAAAAAAAAGAAAAAAGAAAAAAAAAAAAAAACAGGAAACATGATACAGGATTAACTAAGGTACAGATTTTGTTCAAACTTTACAAAATTTTATGCCAGTGTCCACTATGTTTTCATACTTTCAAGATTCTACAGTGTTTTTAGTTGCAACGAACAGCTTCAGCTACATTCAACAAATACTGATAAATTCTCTTTTCATTTTTATTCTGTTACAAATATTTTCTACTTTTCCTTGTAGTGGCTTCTTAGATACATCCATCATTTAAAAGAAGACATTAAATTTCCAAATACGACGGGGTTTTTTTAATGTCCTTGATATTAATTTCTCATTTAAATGCTTTCTTCTCTGCAATCATCCTCTGTTTTTTCCAGTCTTTTAATTTTATCAACGTTTTCAATGGTTAAATCAAAGATTTCTCTGGGTAAATGTCAAACTGCACTTGAAAACATGTAGGTGATTTCCAACTATCTTTTGATATTGATTTCTAACATAATTCCACAGTGATAAAAGAACAAACTCTGTATGATTTCAACACCTGTAGACCATGAAATTTTTGCACTTTGTTTTAGATCCCTTGTTTTAGTTTCAGTGTCTCCTGGTTTATAGTCTATGGGAACTTGAACAGAATTTGTATCCTGTTGTGTGAAAACTGTATAAATCTTAATCATGTTGAATTAGTTCACAGTGCTTTTCAAGTCTACTATATCCTTCTACTTTCCTGTCTATTTGTTCTATTAATTTTTGAGAGCCTAATATTGAAATTCCAACTAAAACTCTTAATATCTACTTAAAAAATAACTGTAATATATAGTAAAGCTATATGTAACTGTTTTCTGTATTTTCCAAGTCTCCTGCAAATGTGTTATAACACTTTCATAATTTAAAAAATTTTTAAAAGATCAAAAATAGACTATTTCAAGACTTTGCCAACCCCCAATCTAATTAAAACTATAGAGCATTAAAGTTGTCATAGGGAAGAAATGAAGAATAATTCTGCATCAATACACCTAACAAATCTGGTAAATAACAACTACATACTAAATATATGTTAAACACAGTATCCTGAGCATATGACCTAGAACAAGTTATCTAATTCTCTGAGCTTCATTCCCTTCCTATGTAAAAATGTGTTCAACAAATATTTATTAAGCACCTACCAGATACCAAGCACCAGAAAGTTTTCCAGAGGTGTACATGTGCATTTAAGACAGAAAAAGATACTAAGCAAATTTTTCCTTTAATCACTGAGGATTTATAGCCTGAATATATGCTTGGCTCAACCCTAAAAAAGACACATCTAAGTACGTTCTTCCTTATCTATCAGGGAGAACACCCTCCCTATAAAGCCTAAATAGCCAGTTTGTTAACATCAAATAACAAAAACTTTTAACAAACTTAATACTCCCTCCTTAAGAGTATAAAGACTAAGAGAGCTATAAAATGAAACTGCTTATTAGTTTCAGGTATTTAGCTCAAAATTTTCTGCAAGTGATTTTATCTTTAGGATTTTCTTCATAGAAGAAATAACAGATTTCCACAATTCCCCAACTTTATTACAATGCAACCACAAACTTTACAAGCACCAAATATTTTTACACTCTGCCTCCAGGTATTCTTGATCCCCTCACCCACCAATACACTTTACCCTATTAACTTACTCGCAAAGCAAGTACAAATCAGAATTTTTTTAAGCAAAGTCTAGACTGATCACATTTTCCACAGAGTCCTGTCAGTATGGCCAAAAACTACCGGAAAAGCAGGAGCCAGGAGAGAAATGCTGCCAATCCTCCCAGAACATGCAGTTTAGATTCTTACTGTGTGATTATACTGAAATGAAAAGATACCTAACGCTCCTATGATCTGTTGAAAAGTATCTGAAACACTGCAAGAATGAGAAAAGCAGCAGCATTATTCCCATGTGCCAGGGCAGAGAAGCAGTGAAGCATGACTCAGAGTTATTTTCACTGTTCTTGAGCTGTCTTAGGAGGTCCACTGAGCAGTGGCAGCTGGGTGTCTTCTTCAAACAGTACCTTAACCTATGGTTCAAAAGTTAAAGAGGCAGAAATCTTTTGGAAGACCAGCAAAATGATGGGTACCAAATATCACAATTACTTTCAAGGCTTTCTTGTTAAAGTGGGTTTTGCTAGTGGGTTTCATATTATGCATGTAAACTTACATTAAGAGAACATATTACAGTTACTGAAACTAAGATACATTCACTTGCTAGAAGCTCAAGTCCAGGCTCTGCCACTTTGAAGCCATGAGATCCTAAGATAAAACTACTACTCTGAACCTGTAGATATAATGGTCATCTGAGTTAAATTCACCCATTCCAGTCCATTTTAGTTCACTGATTCCTAGAATGTCGATATTCACTCTTGCCATCACTTGTTTGACCACTTCCAATTTGCCTTGATTCATGGACCTGACATTCCAGGTTCCTATGCAATATTGCTCTTTACAGCATCGGACCTTGCTTCTATCACCAGTCACATACACCGCTGGGTTTTGTTTTTGCTTTGGCTCCATCCCTTCATTCTTTCTGGAATTATTTCTCCACTGATCTCCAGTAGCATAGTGGGCACTTACTAACCTGGGGAGTTCCTCTTTCACTATCCTATCATTTTGCCTTTTCATACTGTTCATGCAGGTTCTCAAGGCAAGAATACTGAAGTGGTTTGCCATTCCCTTCTCCAGCAGACCACATTCTGTCAGACCTCTCCATCATGACCCGCCCATCTTGGGTTGCCCTGCGGGCATGGTTTAGTTTCACTGAATTAGACAAGGGTGTGGTCCTAGTGTGATTAGATTGACTAGTTTTCTGTGAGTATGGTTTCAGTGTGTCTGCCCTCGGATGCCCTCTTGCAACACCTACCATCTTACTTCGGTTTCTCTTACCTTGGGTGTGGGGTATCTCTTCACGGCTGCTCCAGCAAAGTGCAGCTGCGGCTCCTTACCTTGGATTAGGGGTGTCTCCACACCACCGCCCTTCCCAACCTTCAACGTGGGATAGCTCCTCTAGGTCCTCCTGCACCTGCGCAGCCACAGCTCCTTGGACGTTGGGTTATTCCACCCAGCAGCAGCCCCTGGCCTTGGGTGCCGGGCACCGCCTCTGGTCTCAGGCTTAGGGTGGCTCCCCCTGGCCACCACGCCTGGGCTCGGATGCAGGGTGGCTCCCCCCGGACACCGCCCCTGGGCTCGGACCTGGGGTGGCTCCCCCCTTGGCCGCCACCCCTGGCCTCAGACACGGGGTGGCTCCCCCTGGCCGCCGCCACTGACCTCGGACGCGGGGTCAAGAATCCCTCAGAAGAAATGGAGTAGCCAACATGGTCAACAAAAGAGTCCGAAATGCAGTACTTGGANGGCCCTGGGATTTCTTTGGAAGGAATGATACTAAAGCTGAAGCTCTAGTACTTTGGCCACCTCACGCGAAGAGCTGACTCATTGGAAAAACTCTGATGCTGGGAGGGATTGGGGGCAGGAGGAGAAAGGGACAACGAGGATGAGATGGCTGGATGGCATCACTGACTCGATGGGCGTGAGTCTGAGTGAACTCTGGGAGTTGGTGATGGACAGGGAGGCCTGGCGTGGTGTGATTCATGGGGTCGCAAAGAGTCGGACACGACTGAGCGACTGAACTGAACTGAACTGAACTGAACCTGTTCCCTTATTCATAAAAGAACATGCAAGTCTCATGGGCAAAAAGAGCCCGAAAGGAAAACAAACAGAGAAACCACAGATAATTCTAAGACAACACCCACCCAATCAACATAAACTCCACCTTTGTAAAATAACTGTATTCTCTTAATGAAAGTCCTGATATTAGTGAAAACCCAACCATGTCGTCTCATAACTTTCAGAAACCTAGTTAAGATAAAATAATTAGATAGGTTTTCTCTCATTTTCAACTTGTAAAAAAAGAGTTATTTAAATAGACAAAGCAATCCAAGTGAGAGATTGGGGTAGTACAAAATCAAGAAAACCATAAAAATCTGACCCCAAAAAGTAGCTCTTTAGTGCCAAGAAATGGGAGTTCCTTTGCCTATACTAGGCTTCCCTGGTGGCTTAGAGGGTAAACCATTCGCCTGCAATGCAAGAGACCTGGGTTCAATCCCTGAGTCGGGAAGATCCCCTAGAAAAGAAAATGGCAACCCACTTCAGTACTCCTGCCTGGAAAATCCCTTGGACAGAGAAGCCTCAGAGGCTGCAGTCCATGGGGTCGCAAAGAGTCGGACACAACTGAGTGACTTCACTTTGTTGCCTATATTAAAGCTAAGAAACAACTCAAATTAAAATTTTAACACATTTCAAGTAGTTGTTTCAGACACTTGCTAAGCAGAAAGACAAATGTGAATAGTACTTGGAGATTAGGATATGGTGGGAGGAAGGAACAAGGCGGATCCATGAGCTTGAAGTAAAGTTTTATAGAAGACTCACCAGTGATAAGAAAAATAAATAATAAAGGCAAGACAGGAAAAAGAGAGATTAAGCATAAAAAACTGTATACCTCATGCTTTCAGATACAATTTCCTACAAGCCTTCTTAATAATTTTTCTTGCTTAATGCAGGTAGACTTTTTAACAGTTAAAACTCAAAGGCTGTAGACTTTACCAGTATTTCCCTGAAGGCCATTTCCAGAGGCAACCAACATAGAGAATGAGAAAGGAAAAGGTCTACTGTCAAACTCAGAATTTGACTCACAAGGCCACCAAGGTGGACTTAATTATTACCATTATCAATTTAAATAAAAAGACAACATTCTTGCCTTAAGAAGTAAACACTTATTAAAGGTTAGTGGATTTATTTCCAAATCTACTCTACCCGATCCACTGAAAGACTTTTCCTAAACATAATTATTTATTGGAATAAATTTTAAAAACCACCTCAGGGTAGTAGAGGTAATAAGATAAGGCAGACAAGAAGCTCTGAGAGTATAAGGTCTTGCTTAAGATTGATAACAAAATTCAAACATGTTTCTACAAACACCTGTAACAATATATACAAATATCTATACCTATATATAAATATATATAAATACTACATACTACACTTAACTACCTTTGAAAAACAGTGAGTTTTGTGTAATGGGGCATGGGCTCAGAAATTTGTACTCCCAAATTGTCACTAATGGCACATGGACTTTGAGCTGAAGGAAGTGAGATCTAACATATGCAGAAAGAATTCTTCTCAGACCTTCCCTCATTTGATTAAAAGCAGAAACTTCCAAGAAATGAGAGCTGCCATAATGAAGACTCTCTGGGTGAGTTCTATGGTGATAAAGAAGATGGAAAAGTTAGCACCAAGATGCAAAAACTTTACTAAAATAACCTGTATCTTCTATTAGTTTTCCCACATATTTACTTTCCCACAATATATTGCCCCTAAAGTCCAAACTCCTTTGTGTCTAGTCACATCTCCATAATTTATAACCCTTTTTAATACAGTAGATAAGCTCTCAAGTCTCAAGGTGAAAACCACTTCTTTTTGGGTCTTCACTTTTCCGTGATGCCCTTATGCAAGTTTAAAAATCATACGTATGCCTTTTCTATTAATCTGTCTTTTGTCATTTTGATTTGCAAGCCTCAGTCACAGAGCATAAAGGGATAGAAGAGAAGTTTTTCCTCCCCTACATAAGCTGTTGGGACTTCCCTGGTGGTTTAGACGGTAAAGCGTCTGTCTACAATGCAGGAGACCTGGGTTCGATCCCTGGGTCAGGAAGATCCCCTGGAGAAGGAAATGGCAATCCACTCCAGTACTATTGCTTGGAAAATCCTATGGACAAAGGAGCCTGGTAGGCTACAGTCCATGGGGTCGCAAAGAGTTGGACACGACTGAGCAACTTCACTACATAAGCTATTAAAAAGCTAAGTCTCTAGTGAGGCCATTTTCAGTATTCTATTGAATCTGATCCCGTTACAAACTGTTTCCTGATAAGTAAGTTAGGCTCACTTTGTGGAACAATCCTTTCAGACAACACAATGCCATAATGCGGTAGGGACCTGAGTCTTCTGGCAGGGTTAGGCTGAAATCCAGGTGCACTCATTTATCTTGGGGTGAGCTTATTTATCTGTTTGTTTCTGCAGTTTCCTCATCTCTAGAAACATATAGACAGCATATATACCTCCCACCCTTCACTTCATGGCCTTTGTGTAAGATTAAGGCTGGGCACATAATTATATTTCTGTATTTGTCTTTCCTCTACTTTTTTGTCAATGATTTCTCAGTACAGTCCCTCAACAATCAGTCTGATCTATAATATTTCAGTCTAAAAATCAATAATTTATCTTTTTTTCCTGCAAATAATCATTTACTTATGGACATAATTTTTAGACTAGGAAAAAAATTTTATTACCAAAGTAAAAGTGCAAGTGATGTTGCTCAGTCATGTCCAACTCTTTGCAACCCGGTAGACTGTAGCCTATTAGGCTCCTCTATCCATGGGATTCTCCAAGCAAGAATACTGGAGTGAGTTGCCATTTCCTTCTCCAGGGGACCTTCCCAGCCCAGGGATCGAACTCAGGTCTCCTGCATTGTAGGCAGATGCTTTACCCCCTGAGCCATCAGGGAAGCCCAATTTATAGCTAATTTATCTCTGGATTATATACTATTATAGTCACATGCACATAAACTCATTTTTTAATTCTGAGAAGGAAATTAATGATTTTAGAAGGTTTAAACTAAACCTCTGAGGACTAAAACAGGGAAGAGGTGGTTCAGCTTATACTGACGTGAAACACAGATTCATGATTAATCTTAAAGGCCAAGATGTAATATACTGTATGATATACCACATTTTATGGAAAAAGAATGAAAAAATGAATGCATATGTTTATAAATAAATATATTTTTCTAGCAAAAAAAGCCAAAAATTTGATAATAACAATTGCCTCTGGAAGGGAGAACTGGATAACTCAGGAAGAGAAATTATGGACATTTGTTTTTCACTATATATCCAGTGCATGTGTTATGTATTTTTAAAAACCACTATTTTTGTAAAATAGAAAAATCAGAAGGCACCAAAAAAATTTGAAAGAGTATATTTTCCCATCAATTAGCCAGTCTCCATTATCTTTTGTCCTCTAACAATTTACAAACTCCCTTTCATCTAAAGGGAAAAAAAGTTTGCAAAATCTTTTTAAAGTGAAAATAGAAGAGTATCACTGTGTAAAGATACACGGTATTTACCTTTCTTCTGGTAATCTTTATTACCTGAGCTTTTCCTTTTTTTTTCATTTACTTTGGCTGTGCACATTTTCATTTATTTTGGTCTTTGCTGCTATGTGAGTCTTTCTTCAGTTGCAGCAAGCGGGGGCTACTCTCTAGTTGTGGTGTGTGGGCTTCTCCCTACAGTGGCTTCTCTTGTTGCAGAGCACAGGCTCTAGGGCTCCTGGATTCTGGAGCACAGGCTCAACAGTTGTGGCACACGGGGCTTAGCTGCTCCACATGTGGGATCTTCCCAGACCAGGGATCGAACCTATGTCTCCTGCATTGGTGGGCAGACTCTTTACCACTGAACTAACAGGGAAGCCCTCCATTTCTAGATTAAAAACAAGAAGGTGCTTTAATTGCAAAACTGCTGTTTAACAAGATTTTAACAGGCTCGATTTTCTAAATGAAATGTGATAAATTCTTCCCCCATCAGGATAACGTTGATCTTTGGATCAGATACCCCTCTCTCCCATCTCCTGAGAGGACCTCTACATTCACCATGCTCACCAAGGAATCAAGTACACAAAAGTACCAAATACTGCAATGAAGGTCTGCAGTGAGATTGGCTCTACCTGGATGTCTTCTTTCTGTACCAGTATTTACCGAACACAAACAGTAAAAGCTGACAAAAGATAGTTGTAGTTCTAAATTTTAGCTCCTATAAATTTGTTTAGAAAAACTAAGCATTGAATATGAAAGTCTCTAGACAATGTCCAAACATTCATCCCAGATTTCTATAAATTTCCACCTACAGTTATACCTTAAAGTAGAATGTTTAGCTGTCTTCCTCTTAAAAACTGACTCCTCTGTGCCTCTAACATGTAACTAACCCAAAGTAAATAACCTACCAATGGAGACAGTGGGGAAAACAAAGAATAATCTACTTCATCTGTCTTTTCACGGGGAGTCACTGATGACTCCCAGTTAGGGACAATTCTGTGCTTAACACAGTCATATCCAATGCTGTTTTGTCACATCATCCTACACCTCTAAGCTGGAGGACAACTTGGCAGGAGTACTGAAGGAAACTCAAGTAGCAGTAGGACAGAACGCTGAGCTAAATGGCCTTTTAATATCCCTTAGATACTATGACTGAAAAACAAAACCACAACAAAAAGAAAACTTCAAATATTCTTAAAAGGGGGGAATTAATTCCAAAATATTTTGAACCAAGAGTTGGCAAAGGTTTTCTGTAAAGGGTCAAGTAATAAATATTTGCGTGTGGGCCATACAATCTTAGCAGCAATTACTCAATTCTGCCATTTGGAGCACAAAATCAGCCATGACCAATAAGCAAATAGACATGGTTGTGTTCCAATAAAACTTTATTCACAAAAACAGGAAGACACTTCATAGGTCATAGTCTGCCAACCCCTGTTATTTCTAAATAAAGATTCTGAATATTTCACATTCAGAAAAATGAATTAAGAAAGGTATCAATGGGAAACCAGCACAGTCTAAATATTCATTGCCTATGATTCCACTATTACTAGAGTTAAGTGTATATCACTAAAATGGACAGTAAATACTCGACTGTTACATCTTAAAAAAAAAAAATCAATAAATGAATGCCAGGCTTCATTTATACAGATATGCCACAAACTAAATGCAAAACAAAAACATAATCAATAGCCTTTTTTAAGATAGACTAAAAATATCTTTATTTTTAAAAGGGAAGTCCATTAAGTTGTTCAGGGCTGAAGCCTGGGCAAGACTGTTTTGGAGAAAAGGCTACAAATGAAGAAGAACAGGGAGTACACAATCCAGTCATAGACTCCGAAACCCTAGACCACTACCATGTTCAAAAAAATCTTGATACAATAATCAAAAAAATAACACAGAAGGTAAAGAGGTCAAGAGCTAACCCCAACACTGTGGAAGATACAAAGTTTGCTTATATTCTGTGTAGAGCACAGGCTCAGTAGTTGTGGCACACAGGCTTTAAGTAATAGGCCTAAAAGTATCTACTCTTTTCTACATAAAAGTATTACATGGCTAAAGGAACGGGATTGGAAGCAGAAAAGACTAAAGTGAAGACAGTGAAGTCACTCAGTCCTGTCCAACTCTTTGTGACCCCATGGACTGCAGCCCACCAGGCTCCTCCCTCCATGGGATTTTCCAGGCAAGAGTACTGGAGTGAGCTGCCATTTCCTTCTCCAGGGGATCTTCCTGACACAGGGATCGAACCTGGGTCTCCTGCATTCCAGGCAGACGCTTTAACCTCTGAGCTACCAGGGAAGGCCAAGCACATAGTAAATATTACCTAAGTATGAAAATTCCCCCAAAAGCTACAATGAGTTACAATGATGACCATGAGGATATCCCATATACATAACTTCTGCTTCTTCCTTATTGTTTTTCCATTTGTTTTCCACTAAAAGGGAAATTGAGATTAGGTATCTGTAACTGCTAGGAATTAATATTTTTCTAATCCAGAAGTTCATGAACAGCATTGTGTGGAGGTGGGTATCCAAGGACACTTAGTTTCATGAAAAATACTTTTCTGAGTGTGTTTATATATGTGTGTGTACAAGTGTGCAATCCCATGCTTATATCTCTACATTATTCTAGAGGAAAAAATCCACTGCTTTTATCAGATTCTCAAAAGGGTCAATAAGTCTAACAGTAAAAAAAATACTATCAAATTTTAGGTATACTATGTGTGTATGCTAGAGGGAAGAGGACCTAAAATGCAGAGAACAGAGCTTCTTCAAGGTCACTGATTATAAACCCCATTCACATCTAATCTGGAGTGAAAAGTGAAAGTGTCAGTCACTCAGTCGTGGCCAACTGGTCTGTGACCCCCATGGTCTGTCCATGGAATTCTCCAGGCAAGGATACTGGAGTGGGTTGCCATTCCCTTCGCCAGGGGATCTTCCTGACCAAGGGATCAAACCTGGGTCTCCTGTATTCCAGGCAGATTCTTTATCATCTGAGCTACCAGGGAGGCTGGAGTTAAAATGTGTAAATGGTTTAAAACATAATTATACTGATCGCTCTCGAAGGCTGTTATGGATTGAATTGTGTTCCTCCTAAAAAGACATGTTGAAATCCTAATCCCTAGGATTTTGGAATGTGACTTATTTGGAAACAGGGTCATTGATGTATAATTAGTTAAGGTAAATGATATAACACTGGAGCAAAATGGGTCTCTAATTCAACATCACTGGTGTCCTTAAGAGGAGATGCATTTGAAGACAGAGATACACAGGGAGAACTCCACCTGATAATAAAAGCAAAACTGGAGTTACACACTGGAGCTACAAGCAAAGGAATACCAAAACTGCTAAGAAAAAATTAGTAAGAGGCAAGAAAGGACTCCCTTACAGGTTTCAGACAGACCATGGATTTTGGACTTCTAACCTCCAGAACTGTTAAGACAATAAATTTCTGTCATTTTAAGCCACCCAATTTGTAGTACTTTGTTACAGCAACCCTGGGAAACTAATAGAAGGTCAAATATCATAGTAACTAAAATTAAAGTACAGAACAAAAGCCTTTCTAAAGATGATCATGTGTCCTTATGACCTAATAAACACATCATGGGCACTTTCCAACAAACATGACAGTTTCAATTATCAAAACACACTCTACTAAATAGTTAATTAAGAGATGGAATGGCTTTTCTAAATGGGTACAGGCAAGAACAGAAGAAAAAAGTTTTATGTAACAGAGGTAAAAGACCAAAATAAAGTTAAAGATCAGATCCCAGAACAAATCAACGGGATATATCACCGACTGTTCATCTAAATACTGTATACAGATAAACAATGTATACTGATAAATTTCAGTATACAGTAGCAGATTCAGGGAAAGCAGTGTTCTGATTATCTACTGCTATGTAACAAAATCACACTAAAACTTAACGTCTTAAAACAACAATAATCATTTTTATTTTCTCTCACTGTATCTCAAAGTTATGAATTTGGAAGAGCTCTAATAAGAGCAGTTTTAGCTGAACAGTTCCAGCTCCTGCTGTTAAGAGTCATGTAGTCTGTCCACATGAGGCAGTCTGGGATAGCATGGCAATCTCAGGCTATAAGCTTAAAGGCTGCTGAAGACTTCACAACCAGTATTTTGTTGAGTTGGATAGGGAGCTCACCTTTTCTGACCACACCTTATTGCTCACAAGTGAATCACATGATCACCCAAATTCAAGGAAAGGGGGCATAAAATGCCACCTCAGGATGAGAGAATAATCAAGGTCACACTAAAAGAACATATGAGAAGGAAGATATTGTTACAACTACCTTCAGAAAATGCAATCTGCCACAGAGAATATGGTAAAGTGACTGATATTACTCTTGAAATGGTCAACCATTTGAAACTGTCCCACAGATTAACAAACTGATGACTAAAAGAAATTCTTGAGCTTGTCTTACAGAACAGCAACTAAGGGAACACCTTATTAAAAACCCTTCTGCTTGGAATCTGCTTCCATCGATCAAACTCATCTTAATTATGTCTTCTGACTCTTTAAACACCCCCTACAGATTTACCTCTGTTGAATGGGTCCCTATAACTTGGAGTCAGCTCTTATCCAGTTTAAGCTGGCTAAGATTTTTGGCTGGGACCCCTGACACTAAAACTGGGCCTATGCAAGTGTCCAACAAATGATGTCAGAGGGCTCAAAAATCCACCCTTAGATCATGCTAAGTGCCTCCAGTTTTGAACATGTATCTCAAGAAGCAGCATGTAACTTAGATACACCTGCAAAGAATATTGATTACCTCAGCTTTTCCCTACCAGTATTCACCTTTCCCCATGCCTAATACCACCCTGCTTCTTTATTCCATAAAGACTGCAAACCCCTTGCCTTCACGGAAGCAAATCTGAGATCTGTTCTCCTACCTCCTCACTTGGCTGCCTCCTGAATAAACTCCTTCTCTACTGCAAACCTTAGGGTCTGTTGCAAGCATTTTTGCCTACTGCACATAAGGCAAATGAACCTGGTTTAACAATACATTTAATCCATGTCTGACCTATTTCATAGGAAATACTTAAGCTGCCTAAAATATCTTTTAAAAACACGGCCCATGGGTCTCATATTTTAAAGTACAGATGATTCTTGAACAACACAAGTTTAAACTACATGGGTACAATTATGCATAGATTTTTTTTCAATAAATGCATGCTACAGTACTGTATAACACAGTCAGTTGAACCCGAGGATGCAGAACCATAGAGTGCTGTTTCTTAGTCGCTCAATCGTGTCTGACCCTTGGCAATCCCGTGAAGACTGTAGCCCACCCGGCTCCCCTGTCCATAGGGATTCTCCAGGCAAGAATACTGGAGTGGATTGCCATGACCTCCTCCAGGGAATCTTTCCAACCCAGGGATAGAACCCATGTCTCCCACACTGCAGGCACATTCTTTATCATCTGAGCCACCAGGAAAGCAAGCCCACAGATGGAGAGGGCCAACTGTAAAATTACACATAGATTTTTTTTTTTTTTACATCCATGAGGACTGGCACCCCCACTGTTGCTCCAGGGTCAACTGATTTTGCCTAATAAATAATCTCATTCACTTAATAAAATTTTCATTTTCCCATATTCACTTAACTGAATTTCTAACCAGTAGATTTCTACTTGGAGTTGACATACTTGCAGCCAAAAACAACCCAATTCATTCTAGTTAGACTATTAAGAGGCCTCATATTGTAAGTGAGCATATATTTTCTTTTAAAACTTTTGATAGACTCTCATCTAGAGGTAGGAGAAGGTAATGGCACCCCACTCCAGTACTTTTGCCTGGAAAATCCCATGGATGGAGGAGCCTGGTGGGCTGCAGTCCATGGGGTCGCTAAGAGTCAGACACGACTAAGCAACTTCACTTTCACTTTTCGCGTTCATGCATTGGAGAAGGAAATGGCAACCCACTCCAGTATTCTTTCCTGGAGAATCCCAGGGACAGGGGAGCCTGGAGGGCTGCCATCTATGGGGTCACACAGAATCAGACACGACTGAAGCGACTTAGCAGAAGCAGCATCTAGAGGTATATTGAGAACCACTAACATCTTTTTATTATATTTTAATAACTCTAGAATCTTTATTTATATAAAAACTAACTTAAAAAAAAAAANAGGGACAGGGGAGCCTGGAGGGCTGCCATCTATGGGGTCACACAGAATCAGACACGACTGAAGCGACTTAGCAGAAGCAGCATCTAGAGGTATATTGAGAACCACTAACATCTTTTTATTATATTTTAATAACTCTAGAATCTTTATTTATATAAAAACTAACTTAAAAAAAAAAAACTCGAGAGTCTTAAGTCTTTTGCTTAAGACTCAACATAAATGAAAACCTCCTCAGCAAGTGAGCTGTAAACAACAAAAAAAAGGGCTAAAATCCAAATTCAAAATGTACAAGTTGATAAGAATAGTGGGTTCCTTTTTCCTTTCAAAAATTAAGGCTTACAAAGCATTTTTCGCACAAACAAAAGAATAGCTCTAGCATCTTGGTTTACAATAAAAGATGCTAGTGTCTAACCCTGCTGTAAGCAACCATTGAAGTAAATATAATGGCCACTCTGTTTGCCTACACGGATACTGATGCCAATATTTAACTCTCTATATCCAATTTTCCCCAATGTCTAGGATACTTCTCAGTAAGGAATCTCAGTAGGTTCATCAGTCCTTAGGGCACTACACAATTATTTTGAATACTGACACTGCTGTGTAAGCAGGGCACTTTTAGCAAGTTAAAATGGCTCATTATCCTGGAAAATTACACATTAAGAAAAATCAGACTCATAATTCCTTTGAGTGATACAAAAATCAAACACAAAAACATCTTTAAATATCAAGTTTTACTTTATCAGAGAGGAAATGTTAATTCTACAGCATTAAAATTACCAGCTGACAAGAAAACTTTTTTTCAGCAACACCCATTTTCTATCCTTTCTGTCCCTTCCTTTCGGTACCAGTAGAGTAACGTCTCTACTATAAAGCCTACAGAAGAAGGACTGTGCTCTTGTTAACATGTTTGGTCAAAAGCAATTCCACTGCTTGCAAAAACATGCATTCAATTCCATTCTGGGAGAAAACAATTCTTAAAAAACAATCTCCAAAGTCACACAAGATTTTTCTTTAGATCAGTAATTGTGCTACAGGCTCTCCTTACCTTAATAAAAATATTTTCATGCTAAGACATGTAATTTCTATCCTAATACTTTCAAACTCAGAAAAGTGAAATACCGTATACAAAGGTATCCTAATATTTTAAGTGTATTGCCAAAGATAAGGTTTCTTAAACATCTTCAAAACAAGAGAGAAATCAAAATATCCTATTTTGCTTAAAAATTCATGAAAGTTGTCCATCTGAAAGTTGTCCGAATATACCTAAAATTAATATAAAAATATTTCACTCTTTTCCTCTCTGGCTGCTTTCAGATCAGCAACCATCATGAATGAAACAGTAATTCTCCAGACCAAGGAGTTCATGACCAACCAAAAGCAAATTGTCATCAACATCCTTCACCCTGGGAAGGCAAAAGTAGCTAAGATAGAAATTTAGGTAAAACTAGCCAAAATGTACAAGACCACACCAGATGTCATATTTGAATTTGGATTCAGAATCCATTTTGGTAGTGGCAAGACAACTGGCTTTGGCAGGTTTTACAAAAAGAAAAATGAAACCCAAACATTGACATGAAAGATATGGCCTATATAAGAAAAGACCTCAAGAAAACAGCAAAAGGAACGAAGAACAGAATGAAGGAAGTCAAGAGGACCACAAAGGCCAACCTTGGTGCTGGCAAAAAGTGAGCTGGAGACTGGACAACAGAAGGAGTAAAGATTCTGCAGTGACTGTGCAAATTTTTCATGAGATGATTAATAAACTAAGAATGTTTATGTGAAATAAATATATATATATATACACTTCAAATTATTCAGTAAAATTAACTTTAACAGGAAAATGATCCAGGTATACCCTGATCATTACATGTAGACTACACACAAGTTTATCCAAAGAACTGACTCAGGCAGACTACTAATCATGTACCCTATGTGGTCTAATTTAAAGCTATTGAAGCCTATTCATCAAGATTAGTAATTTTAAGAAAAAGTTGACAGAATCAGATATTTCATTGGTTATAGAAGTAGTCAGACTTTGTTTAAAAGAGTTTTATTTAGTCTGATTACGATAGCAAATGCCTTTAACAATATAAAAGTGCTTTGAAGATCCTGCTATATGCTGNGAGAAGAGGACGACCGAGGATGACATGGCTGGATGGCATCACGGACTTGATGGACGTGAGTCTGAGTGAACTCCAGGAGTTGGTGATGGACAGGGAGGCCTGGTGTGCTGCGATTCACGGGGTCGCAAAGAGTCGGACATGACTGAGCGACTGAACTGAACTGAACTGATGGACACCTTATCTTTGATAAAAGAGGCAACAAAATACAATGGAGAAAAGAAAATCTCTTTAACAAGTAGTGCTGGGAAAACTGGTCAACCACCTGTAAAAGAACAAAACTAGAACACTTTCTAACACCACGGTGGCGGTGGTGGTTTAGACGCTAAGTCATGCCCAACTCTTGCAATCCCATGGACTGTGCCCGCCAGGCTCCTCTGTCCATGGGATTCTCCAGACAAGAATACTGGAATGGGTTCCCATTTTCTTTTCCAAGGGATCCTCCTGACATAGGATCGAACCCAGGTCTCCTGCATTGCAGGCATGATTTACCAACTCAAAATGGATTAAAGATCTAAATGTGAGACCAGAAACTATAAAACTCTTAATNTCTGTCCATGGGATTCTCCAGACAAGAATACTGGAATGGGTTCCCATTTTCTTTTCCAAGGGATCCTCCTGACATAGGATCGAACCCAGGTCTCCTGCATTGCAGGCATGATTTACCAACTCAAAATGGATTAAAGATCTAAATGTGAGACCAGAAACTATAAAACTCTTAATGGAAAACATAGGCAAAACACTCTCTGACATAAATCACAGCAAGATCCTCTATGACCCACCTCCCAAAGTAATGGAAATAAAAACAAAAATAAACAAATGGGACCTAATTAAACTTCAAAGCTTTTGCACAATGAAGGAAACTATAAGCAAGGTGAAAAGGCAGCCTTCAGAATGGGAGAAAGTAATAGCAAATGAAACTGACAAAGAATTAATCTCCAAAATATACAAGTAACTCCTGCCACTCAATTCCAGAAAAATAAACAACCCAATCAAAACATGAGTCAAAAGAACAAACAGACATTTCTCCAAAGAAGACATATAAATGGCTAACAAACACATGAAAAGATGCTCAGCATCACTCATTATCAGAAAAATGCAAATCAAAACTGCAGTAAGGTACCATCTCACACTGGTCAGAATGGCTGCCATCAAAAAGTCTACAAACAAGAAATGCTGGAGAGGGTGTGGAGAAAAGGGAACCCTCTTACACTGTTGGTGGCAATGCAAACTAGTACAGCCACTATGGAGAACAGTGTGGACATTCCTTAAGAAACTGTAAATAGAACTGCCATGTGACTCAGCAATCCCACTGCGGGGCATACACATGGAAGAAACCAGAATTGAAAGAGACACATGTACCCCAATGTTCACTGCAGCACTGACTGCAATAGCTAGGACGCAACCTAGATGTCCATCAGCAGACAAATGAGTAAGGAAGTTGTGGTATGTATATACAATGGACTATTACTCAGCTATTAAAAAAAAAGCATCTGAGTCAGTTCTAATGAGATAAATGAAACTGGAGCCTATTACACAAGTAAAATAAGTCAGAAAGAGAAACGCCAATGCAGTGTTTTAACACACATATATGGAATTTAGAAAGACAGTAATGATGACATTATATGCAAGACAGCAAAAGAGACACAGATATAAAGAACAGACTTTGGGACTATGTGGGAGAAGGCAAGGCTGGAACGGTATTAGAGAAAAGAACTAAAACATGTATATTATCATATGTAAAACAGATGACCAATGCAAGTTTGATGCATGAAACAGGGCACTCAAAGCTGGTTCTCTGCAACAACCAGAGGGATGGGGTGGGGAGACAGGTAGGAGGGGGTTCAGGATGGGGGGAAACCTGTACCCCTGTGGCTGATTCATGTCAATGCATGGCAAAAACCACCACAATACTGTAATTAGCCTCTAATTAAATAATTTTAAAAAAAAGAAGCTCTCTGTTCTATCATGCAAGGCAGACTTCTCTAAACTTTGTATTTTTATGTTTGCAATTTTCCATAAGATAAAGTTTAAAGAAGTCTGCCTTGCCTATTAGAACAGAGAGCTTTTTAAAAACAGATTCAGGTACTTTCTTCTTTGTACATCTGCCCAGTAAAGAGCAAATACTTACTTTTATAAACATATTTCATTCTTTATGTGAAAGAGAGCAGTATTACTTCTCAATGAAACCTCAACAACTCTGATGATATTTTATTTAAACGATTATTTTATTAACCCAGATAAAACATATTCATTCATTCATTAACTACTTACTATTTACCTACTTTCTCAGATAGTCAGTCTTGAAGAAGATATAAAAAGTAATTCATACTCTCTAATGAACCAAGAATCTGAAAATACTCTCAAGGATCCAGGGAAAAATGGGCAGGGAAGGAAGACAGTGGATGAAGAGAAAAAAAAGTAAAAAGCAACAAATACAGTTGTTTAAGAAAGGGCTTTAAGGCTTTCATATTTTTTAATAAGAAAAAAGGCATACAGTTTTCTTCAAGCTAGACAGGTCTTTTAAGTTCCCCTCCTCATTCCGTTCTACAGATGAGGAAGCTACAGCGCAGAGAGAGGAAGTGACTTGCCTCAAGTTACACATCAAGTTGCTAACAAAACCCATTAAAATTCAGATCTGCTGATTCACAGCGCAACGTAAATTTTCTGTATCAAAATTTTTTCTTCTACACCATAATATTCACTACTTGAAGAGAATGTATATTATTAATATACACTTCAATTCTGTATTATACCATACTAAAAAAAAAAGTAATAGACTAAGTAAAGGTGGAAGACTGGGAAGAAAATGCAAAGAAACTGCTAGAACAGTTATACACAAAGACTAGATCCACATACCACACTTCCTTAATTCTGAGACACATTTGGCTTTAAGACATAGTATCCATTTCACAAACATTTTTTAAGAAATATAGATACTGTAAAATCTTCATTTCAAAAAATACTAAAATGTGAAACCATATACCTCTAAAGCAATAAAATATAATGTACCCTCTAAGACACAAAAATCACTGTTATTTAAAACCATATGTCATAAGGCACAAACACACAGAGCAAGAGTCCCATCTTCAAAGGTAAGAAAAAGTTACTACATACCTAAAGCTATGTGGCATTCTTTTCAGTCATAGAAGGACTAATAAATAAGTCCTTCTAGCCATACATCTCATATGCATGAGCTATGGGACCAGGAAAAGCAAAATTTGAATCTGCCACTTAGCTCTGCCACTTAGCTCTCTAGAATTTGGAAAGTTACTAAATTCTCCAAATCTTATTCTCTTCATAAAATGAGATACCACCTTAGAGAACTGTACAAGAATTAAACGTGCTATTAATTTATTTAAGGAGCATAGTACAGTGGATAGATGAAATAGTCTTCCTCCTACAATTCCTATGCACCAAATGAAATTAAACTAAAAACTACATCCCATTCTTGACTTACAAGGTTGGAATAAATCTATACTAGGACAAATATTTCTAATTTGCTTTGGAATGATTATTTGATTAAAAAAAGATAATTTTCTTGAAATGTATCTTATTTCTTCTTCAAATTGGGAACAGAAAATATGACAAATTGGAAGTGTTTGGGTTAAATTTGTAAAATATGTAAACTCAGCACTTTCATGTAGCTATACTGAACCGATACTCTAAGCCTATTACAACCCACTGAAGAGAGGAACCATAAATTTACAAGTGGGAGCAAGGAAGGGCTACATATAGGTTTGCTGCTGCTGCTGCTAAGTTGCTTCAGTCGTGTCCGACTCTGTGCAACCCCATAGACAGCAGCCCACTAGGCTCCTCCGACCCTGGGATTCTCCAGGCAAGAATACTGGAGTGGGTTGCCATTTCCTTCTCCAATGCATGAACGTGAAAAGTGAGAGTGAAGTCGCTCAGTCATGCCCGACTCTTCGCGACCCCATGGACTGCAGCCTACCAGGCTCCTCCGTCCATGGGATTTTCCAGGCAAGAGTACTAGAGTAGGGTGCCATTGCCTTCTCCACATACAGGTTTAGGGAAGGCCAAAAAGATAAATAAAATGACTCCATGTGTGATCTGTAAAGTCTGGTTTTCTCAACTTTAAGTTCATTCATTAGACAATGTTCAGAAAAGCCAAGACCATATATCTATGATTCAGAGTGCTTTAGTAACCGGATCCTTCAGATTAGGCAAATGTACAGTTTCAGGTTGTTTCCAATAATAATTCATTTTCAAGATGGAACTGTGCCCACCAAAGTGGCTCATATGCAGCAGACACTGAAGCAAGCCTATCTTCCTTCCTATCCCAAACACAGACTGCTAAGTTGCTTCAGTCATGTCCGACTCTGTGCGACCCCATGGTCGGCAGCCCGCCAGGCTCCCCCATCCCTGGGATTCTCCAGGCAAGAACACTGGAGTGGGGTGCCACTGCCCTCTCTAAACATAGACTAGGCCACCCACATATTCCCTCTCTATTAGCTCATTTTAGTTGAACAGTTTCCCCCCACTAATTATAAAAATAACAATGCTTGTTTTTATAAACTTGGAAAAATACAAAGAGCACCAGCATTTTTAAATTATCCATCACCTTACCAGCCATTAATTAAAATATTACAAAGGGACATACCAACATCTTTCCTATGAATTTGACCATAATTGTGATCATACCAAACTTTAAATTTGTATAGAGCACTTCCACTAAACACAATTAACTACCAGCCTTTATCTACATGTCTTTATTTTGGTTTTCTTAAGATTAAATTCACACTAGTTTTTTCCTTACTTAACTCAATGGTTTCTTCTCAATCTTTGTTCTTCCAAGTCTCATAGCTACATATTTTGCTACTGATAACTTCCTCTTTAGTATAACTCTATCTTAACATTCCCTAAACAGTATATTTCTCAGTGTCTACAAAAGTCTCTCCAACTAATCTTTTTCTATTTCTTCACTGGCTGTCTTCTGTTAACTCCTGACAATCTCTAAAAATGGTCCAGGCCTGATCTTGAATTTTTTTGCCAACTTCGAATCTCCAGCACTTAACACAATGCCTGGGACAAAGTAGGTGTTCAATTCACATTCACTTATTGCCTTTGCCAACCCTGACCTGCCACTTACTAGCTGTATGACTCTGGTTAAATTAAATCTCTCTGAATCTCAGTTCTCTCATCTATAAAGTAAGGATAATCAAAGGAAGATGAGGCTTGGAAAGCTCAAAATAGCTTCTGGCACACAGTAGTACCCAATAAATTTTGCTATTAATATCAACATAATCTAGCACAGGAATCAAAAATATTTATTATTATATAAGCTTGAACACTAAATCTAACTGTGAACAATCCAACTTACTTTCACTATATTCTTCTTACCATAATTATCAAAAAATATTCTTGCACTTTTTATTACCATCTCCAAGCCATCATTAAGTATTCTAAGTTCTCTCTCTGTAGCCACCATACAAAACATCATTTATCAATTAGGCTATAACAAGACTTAGTTGATTTCCACACCCTTAAATCTTCAATCAAATCTAATTCCTTAAAATCATTTTTAATTTGTCACTCTTGCCCACAGTTGCTTATAATATGTCCATACTACTGGAATATCCTGTCTTGCAATAACCCACACCCCAACTCCTAGTTCAAAAGATGGCTCAACACTCACCTCTTTCAGGAAACTTTCCCTGATTAATTCGACACCACTCAGATTACTCCTCTGCTCCCAGTCGCCTCAGCACCTCAGCACTTAGGTATTCTGTTATACTAAGAGTAAAATGTGATCAGTAAATAGCATTACCAAGAAAGTACTTCCACAAAAGTATTTCTACATCCTAAAGAACGGTCCATTATCTACAATGCTTTGTTGATGTAGTTAATAAAGAAACATACAACAAATGCCCTCTTTGGTTTTCATCTTTAACACTATATTATTTTATGTTGGTAAATGAGTGAAAGTCGCCGAATTGTGTCTGACTCTTTGCAACCCCATGAATTATACATATACAGTCCATGGAATTCTCCAGGTCAGAATACTGGAGTGGGTAGCCTTTCCCTTCTCCAGGGGATCTTCCCAACCCAGGGATCGAACCCAGGTCTCCCACATTGCAGGCGGATTCTTAACCAGCTGAGGACAAGGGAAACCCTATCAACAGTTGGTAAAGCAGTACTTAATTCTTCATAATCCTTTTGCCCTACCCTCAAGCAGAAATTACACCTTAGTGGTAATCACCCTCTCCTGCTTAAATCCAATGGAAATGCATTAATAGACCATTTCATTTTCTACTACCTTTTCTCTTCTCACACCCCCAAATAAAAATTTGAAAGCTTTAAACAGTAAGGCAGTAGCAATGATGCCAAGGTAATCTTCCCTCTAAGTGAAAAGAACTTTGAATCTGTCTAACTACAAAACTCTTCCCAAGGCTGAACAATTTCCCAACAACCATGATACACAATCAAATTCTACATCAAAATGCTTGACTCTTATACAGCAACAGGACTATCTGCGTTCATTCTTATTGGGTTACTGTAAGAGATCTTATATTGCTTTTATATTACACAGACAGTTGAAAAACTCCCTTGCATGGCAGAATTTCTTAAGTATCCTCTAATGTTCTCTTTAAACCAACTGCTGCTGCTGCTAAGTCGCTTCAGTTGTGTCCGACTCTGTGCAACCCCAGAGACCGCAGCCCACCAGGCTCCCCTGTCCTTGATACTCTCCAGGCAAGAACACTGGAGTGGGTTGCTATTTCCTTCTCCAATGCATGAAAGTGAAAAGTGAAAGTGAAGTCACTTAGTCATGTCCGACTTTTCACGAGCCCAAGGACTGCAGCCTTCCAGGCTCCTCCGTCCATGGGATTTGCCAGGCAAGAGTACTGAAGTGGGGTGCCATTACCTTCTCCTTTAAATCAACACACTGGATTAAATGATTCCTCACTGTCATCCAATCAAAAGCAAACAATAATTGTGCCACTGCTTCTGGAAGGATGAGTTCCTGCTGAGGCAAAACAATGAGTTCATCAACAACGAGTGTCACAGGGGTTGGAGGAGGGTTGGGGAGGACAATCACCCTCAGAGGTGAGAGTTAATAAGTCTGACCGTTTGGCCATCGATGGCAAATAGACGGTGAAACAATGGATGGAAAGAGTGAGAGACTTTATCTCCTTGGGCTCCAAAATCACTGCAGATGGTGACTGCAGCCATGAAAGTGAAAGACACTTGCTCCTTGGAAGAAAAGCTATGACCAACCTAGACAGCATATTAAAAAGCAGAGACATTACTTTGCCAACAAAGGTCCGTCTAGTTAAAGCTATGGTTTTTCCAGTAGTCATGTATGGATGTGAGAGTTGGACTATAAAGAAGGCTGAGGGCCAAAGAATTGATGCTTTTGAACTGTGCTGTTGGAGAAGACTCTTGAGAGTCTCTTGGACTGCATGAAAATCCTTAAAGTCAATCCTAAAAGGACTGATGCTGAAGCTGAAACTCCAATACTTTGGCCACCTGATGCGAAGAACTGACTCATTGGAAAAGACCCTGATGCTGGGAAAGATTGAAGGCAAGAGGAGAAGGGGATGTCAGAAACTGAGATGGTTGGATGGCATCACCGACTCGATGGACACGAGTTTGAGTAAACTCCAGGAGTTGGGAATGGACAAGAAAGCCTGGCATGCTGCAGTCCATAGGGTCGCAAAGAGTCGGACACGTCAATAACTGAATGACGAAAGGCTGAACTGAACTGAAGTGAGCTGTGAATGAACCTAATGCCTTGGCTTTCTGACTCCTACCTGATCAAATGGACAGTTATTCTTGCTGACTTACTCATAAAAGATCCACACCCTTCAGCTACCGCACATAAACCTACACCCGTCAGCTACCACACCTAAACCTATCTCCTTTGCTGCCTGTATACTTTCTACTAATTGGCCTCCTGACACCTTCTAGTCAAATAGCGTGCACCCACACCTCACCTAAAACCTTCGCCTCCCAGTCATCTTCTGGCTTTAGGAAGTGCCTCGTACTCCAGACCCACGTGTCCCAAGCATCTCCTCCCTTCATTCCCAGTTGATTTCTCCCCAGTTTCTGTCAATGCCGACTTCCGAGAGGCCAAACACGCGCCCTGGCTCCGCACCTTCTCCGAGGACTCCCTTTTCTGAGCATCACCCTATTCCCATCACTTCCTTCGTCCCCAGATCCAGAATCCTTCCATCACAGGCCTCCTTTCACTGCCACCCTCGAACCCACCAACCTGCTCTTCCGTTAACTATCCTGCCCCACCTTCGCCACCTCTACGCAGCTTCCCCGCCCCAGGCGGCGCCCCCAGGCTCCGCGTCTTGCAAACCAGGGCCCTCCCTACGGCTCCGCTCTGGGTCCTGGCCCTCCAGAGGGCGGTGGCCCCGCCAAGCCGCGCGGAGACCATCCGGCAGAAGCCTGCACCCCCGGCTCCGGGCAGCAGAGGGTGGGGGTTGGGGTTGGGGCGGGGGTGGGGCGGCGGGTACTGCTCCAGCCTCAACCGGGCCTGACTCCACAGCTCCCAGAGCCGCGGCCCGGGCCAGGCGAGGAGGGGCCCGCAGCCCGCCTCTCCCGCCTGGGGTTCCCGCCTCTCACCTAGTCGCAGAGGCTCTGGCCTCGCTTTCCTCCCGGCCGTCCAGCAAAGGCTCAGCCGCCGTCGCCGTCGCGCTCTCCTCACTCGCTCTTCCACCGCCCCCGACCGGCTGCTGAAGAGCGGACTGATAGTGGCAAGCCCATTGGCTGTGGCCCGTACTCGCGTCAGCCGGCCCCGACCCGGACCTCGGAATGTGACTGGCTGGCGCGGCGCCTTTTCTCCAAGTCTTGTCCTGATTGGCTCTCCCGCGCCCCTCACCAGAAGACCGCTCACCCTCCTCCGGGTTCTGGCCTCCCACCCCCTCAACCCCGTTTCCATCCGGGCGGGAGGGGGACGCGAAGGGCCAATGGGAGGGCGGAGAGAAGGCCGGGAGGTGGGCTCTGCAGCCGGCCAGCCCGCGGGGCAAGTTCAGCCAATGGGCGCGCCCCCCACATCCCGGGCTCAGGGGTGCCCCCGCTGGCCGCTAGCGTTCCGGCAGGTCTCGCCTACGGCCACGCCCGGACTGCACGTCGCCTGGGAGCGGCACCGGGTGGAAAGGCTGGGAAGATGCGGCGAAGCGGGTCCGAGAGACCACGGGTAGCCATTGTGGCGTGCTCCAGCACTGTCTACGTGAGGCCCAGCTATCGCCTTGGCGAGGCTGGTTCGGGTCGGTGAGAGCCGAGCTGCGGCTTTGTGGTTCCCTGGAGCCTCCGCGAGGTGTTCTGAGAGAGAGGGAGCCGAGTGTACATCTCGTCCAGCCCCGCGGGACTGTGGACCAAATATTTCCACTTAACACTTCTTCCAGAATAATTTCATATAAAACTTATCCATGGTGAGAAAAATTAGAGTAATGTTTACCTCACGGAGGGAAGAGCGGGAAATGGAAGGGGCCCAGGGAACCTTCAGGGTAGCTGGAAGCGTTTGCCTTTTGATCCGGGTGGTAGTTACTGAGGTGGTGTATGCCTCCGTAAAAATTCTCTGAGTCGTACAATTAAGATATTGTGCACCCAACGCACTTTATGTATAAATACCTCAATTTTTTAATGATAAAAGAATTGTGAGAAAAACGTCATATTACTGTAACCTTAGGCTCCATGGGACACCCACGGTATAAACAATCCACTGGGATATAACTATAATTGAAAAAGTAGAAACTATAGGAAGGGGAAAAAAAAGGATTGTGCGAATTTAAAACGAGTGAAGTTCCTGGCACGCTGAATAAAACTCACAGATTGGTGCTTTCAGTTCAGTTCAGTCGCTCAGTTATGTCCGACTCTCTGCGACCCCATGAATCGCAGCACGCCAGGCCTCCCTGTCCATTACCAACTCCCAGAGTTCATGTAAGCTCATGTACATCGAGTTGGTGATGCCATCCAGACATCTCATCTTCTGTCGTCCCCTTCTCCTGCCCCCAATCCCTCCCAGCCATCAGGGGCTTTTCCAATGAGTCAACTCTTTGCGTGAGATGGCCATTGGTGCTTTAAGGGTGGGCTAAGATGGTTCAGAAGATTTACAGCCTGTTTCAGTGACTGACACTCATTAGAACAAAAGCCCCTAGGGTGCTGCACCTAATTGAAAACTACCTAAGTTTACTGAGCTGCCTACTTTGTGGGCTACCTAAGTTATAAACCCTGGAAACTTTATAGTTCTGTAAATAAAAGTAAATTGCACCAAGTCAAAAATGTACTATCCTAGTTTACAGCCTAAGGTTATTATATATTGCTGAGAACATACATAGGAATAGACACTAAAAACACATATGCTGTTGTTATAGCTGTTTATGCATTCCCTTAGACTTTCATAACTTCTTTAAAAACAGAAGACAAGATCAAGCTTTAATTTTTTTTATTCAAATAGTACCTCTTCGTGCTGTGAGGAAATACTTTTCTTATGGTATGTATTAATAACATTTTCTGACTGATATATTGTTCTGTCAGGGTTTCATTAAACAGTTCTTTTGAGGTTCTTCACTCCATCTTTACAACAACTCTATGCAACTATTCATTTATTCATGTGAATTTTGTAGAAGAGAAAATTGGGGCTCAATAAGACAAGTTATTTGCCCAAAATCACATATCTGTTAGGTGGCAGAAGTGGGGTTGAAGTCTAGGTCTATTTGATGCAAAATTCCATAATCTTTCTACAGTGCCACATTCGCCTCCTCCAAAACAAAACCAGGTCATTTTGCTTTGTCCTTATTCATCTTTGTATTCCCACAATGAGTAACACAGAATCTTGCCTATGTCTCTGATGGAATTCATGGGGTTAGTAGTGATTATCACCATGCTTTATTTTTATAGATTTCATAACAAAGTGTGAACTACTTAAAAGTAACTTCTTTTGATCAAATGAAATGGAACACAATTTTGTAGCTGCAGTAAACAACCCATTACAACTATCTAGAATGCATCAGAAATGCACTTTCATAATATAGACTGAGCACAGCATAGAAAGAGTTTTAGGCAGCTTTTGTGAAGACAGTCAAATTTCTAGTGAGCACAGTTATTCTCTGCAATTCTTTTGGTGTTCTCTACCTTGGCTGCAAAGAAAGGCAAAGCCAAAGAATGCTCAAACTACCACACAATTGCACTCATCTCACATGCTGGTAAAATAATGCTCAAAATTNTTTTTTGAATGTTGAGTTTTAAGCCAGCTACTTCACTCTCATTTTTCACTTTCATCAAGAGGCTCTTCAATTCCTCTTTGCTTTCTGCCGTGAGGGTGGTGTCATCTGCATATCTGAGGTTATTGATATTTCTCCTGGCAATCTTGATTCCAGCTTGTGTTTCATCCTGCCTGGTATTTCACATGTACTCTGCATATGTTAAATAAGCAGGGTAACATTATACAGCCAAGAAACAAGATGGCAGAGTAGAAGGATGTGTGCTCATCTTCTGTGAGAACTCCAAAAGTGTAACTCACTGCTGAACAACCATTGACAGCAGAATGTTGGATCTAACCAAAAAATGATATCCCACGTCCAGGGGCAAAGGAGAAGCCCCAACAAGACAGTGGGAGGGGCAAAATCGCATTTAGAATCAAAAGTCATACCCACTAGTGATGCTCAGATGGCTCTAACAAAACCTTGTGTGCACCAGGACCTAGAGTCCAAACAGAGACTGAGCCAGACTTGCCTTTGAGTGTTTGAGTGTCTCCTGTGGAGGCACGGGTCAGCAGTGACCTGCCCCTGGGACAGAGGATCTGGCTGCAGCAGACCTGGGACACCCAGCTTGGGACATAAGCCCTCTTGGAGGAAGTCACCCTTAGCCCCACCGTAGAGCTAGCAAGCAGATGACCCACAAACTGCATAAAATTTACACCAAAGAAATTCTCACACTGTTAAAGAAGTTCTAGGACCCACAACTGATTTCCCAAACTAGGGATCTAGCAAAGGGACTGAGAACCCCTAGGGAGTTTGACTTTGGAGGCCAATGAAAGACTTGAGTCAGACTTGCCTATGAGTGTCCAGAAGTGGGTCAACAGTGTGGCCTCAAGCCAAACAACAGGGAGGGAACACAGCCCTGCCCTTCCAACAGTTGAATTCTCAGGCTTAGCCAAAAAGCTTTAAGAAGAGGCAAAATTTTGCCTCCCCTACAATTTCTTCGTGATAAGGTTGGGATTTTAACAGTTGGGACACTCAGATATCCTGGGACATCTGACAAAAAACTGGCAGAAGGTAACAATTCTTACACATTGGTCCTTTAAATCTCTGCCTGCATGCCCCAACCAAAACAAGAAAAATAAAAATCTCTCCTTATCTTTTCCCTTTCTAAATGTAGATTGTCAGGAGAAAAATACATATGAAAATTAGTTCTTTGAATTGTGACTTTTGTAAATTTGGTTCCCAGTACCTATTGACAATAATCCACAGGCTTCTTGGTTTTTTTTTTTTTTTTTTCTGTTTCTTTAATAGTATTTGTCATAAGGAGAAAAATCATAAAATGAGATGCCCCATTCATCTTGTTTCTTGTCATCAGAGCTTGGCTTTGTGACTAGTGAAAATATTCTATCTGGTCTCCACCTGCTGGACTGGACAGGACAAGTGTTGGCTTGAGTCAGGTAACCAACCAAACAGGCTAGAAATCAAGACACAAAATAACAAGCAGCATTCTCATTGTCCAACCTTGCCAGCTTTGTCTTAATTAGAGATTCCAACCCCTAGGGAGCCTTTGTTTTATCTTCATTGTCTTCCTAGAGTTAGGAAGC
Source organism: Neotragus moschatus (assembly GCA_006410615.1). Taxonomy (NCBI): domain Eukaryota; kingdom Metazoa; phylum Chordata; class Mammalia; order Artiodactyla; family Bovidae; genus Neotragus; species Neotragus moschatus. The sequence continues at coordinate 40,920 of SJYA01002181.1, read as the reverse complement.
CCTTATCCTAGTATTGCCAGCTGGATGCCACAGATTAGCTAGTTAATGCTGGAAGCATTCCGAATCCCTTTAGGAAGCAAGAGACAACAGTTTCACAAACCCTGTTCTTACTGCTTGTAACAGTGAAGCTCTTTGCATTCTTAGGCTAAATCTGTGAGTGAACTTTGTGGGTCTTCAGAGGGCTGCATTTTTTCTGCTCTCTGGGGATGCCTGTCATGTCTGTGGTTAAGCCATAAATGGTTTATTGAATTTTAAGCCATAAAAAGGCTTGTTGGTTTTGAGTCACAATTAAAATAGGTATGTTGTGTCCGACTCTTGCAACCCCATGGACTATAGCTCACCAGGCTCCTCTGTCCATACTGGAGCAGATGCCATTTCCTCCTCTAGGGGATCTTCCTGACCCACGGATCAAACCCACATCTCCTGCATTGGCAGGCAGATTTTTAAACTCTGAGCCACCTGGGAAGCCCCTAAATAGGTATATTCTTGAATATTTAGACTTTTATATGTCAATTTTTTTAGCACTCACCCTAAATACATATCCTATTGCTACCTATGGGAAGGTCAAATTGAAAGGAAAAAATAAGACAAAGGTAACTCTTGTTTAAGTTTGTAAATTTTGCTTTTCTGTATTTATACCTAACACATGGCTAAGATGTCAAATGAAAACTGTAACATCTCTTTTCATATCTGTCTCTATATGTCTGTGTGTATATATAATATTTTTCTATCTCTGTATGATATTGCCAAAATTACTTTGTAAAGGAGTTCTATTTAATTGGCTTAAAACATAAATACTTACATAAACTAAGTATTCATAAAACTCTCAGAAATATAGAAACTAACCCAAATGTTTCTCAGGTACACAGCATCTGGAATGAAAGCTAGCTTTAGTTTGTTGGTTTTAGTAAAAGCAGCTATGTCTCCAACGTTGTCAGCATTAGATGTAATGAAAACACAGAATGTATTCTATTAATATTTGGGTTTTTACTAGTCAGAAGAATTTATGTTATCTCAACTAGATCTTTGAGATTGTAAAATTTTAAAATCAGAATGTATAATGAAAATAAATTGCTTGATGTATGTCAAACACAACAGTATGTTTAAAAAGTTGGAGAGTCATGTTTTAATTTTTAGTTTCTTCTATGGTTTTTAAAAAATATTTGCCTGATTTATCTACATGAAAAATAATTTATGCTTGTTTTTTATTAACAAACAGTAACATAATGAAATATTATATCTGCTTAAAAATAGTTTCCAAAATCTGTTCTGAAGCTCAAGGCCATAAAATTAATATTAAGTTAAATTATGGATATTCAAATCCATATGCTTGTCTTGAAACAACAGTTACAACTGGACATGGAACAATGGAATGGTTCCAAGTTGGGAAAGGAATACGTCAAGGCTGTGTATTGTCACCCTGCTTATTTAACTTATATGCAGAGTACCTCATGCAAAATGCCAGGCTGGATGAAGCACAAGCTGGAATCAAGATTGCCATATCAATAACCTCAGATATACAGATGACACCACCATTATGGCAGAAAGTGAAGAGGAACTGAAGAGCCTCTTGATGAAAGTGAAAGAGGAGAGTGAAGAAGCTGGCTTAAAACTGAACATTCAAAAAACTAAGATCATGGCATCCAGCCCCATCACCACATGGCAAATAGATGAGGAAGCAATGGGACATGACTGAGCAACTGAACTGAACTGAACTGATGGATATTCATTGAATATCTAGATCATTTCTAAATGAGATAATACACTAAAACATTAATTGCTAAACCTAAGTTTATTTACTTTTGGATTCTTAATTTTTAGGTAAAGGATTTGAAGGTAAAGAATCTGCCTACAATGCAGGAAACCTGGATTTGATTCCTGAGTCAAGAAGATCTCCAGGAGAAGGGAATGGCAACCCACTCCAATATTCTTGCCTGGAGAATCCCATGGACAGAAGAGCCTGGCACCCTACAGTCCATGGGGTCGCAAAGAGTCAAACATGACTGAGCAACTAACACGTCTTAATTTTTGCAAAGAGAAAAAAGATATTTGAGGATCTGTTACTATACATATTTTTTGCCACATTAAAAAAATTGTGTATATGAAAAATATATCTCTAAAACTTACAAATTTTTATAATTATGTGCCAGGTATACCTCATTTTATTACACTTCACAGTATTGTGCAGAAGATTGCCTGCAATGCAAGAGACCTGAGCTCAATCCCTGGGTCGGGAAGATACCCTGGAGTATGAAATGGCAACCCACTCCAGTATTCTTGCTTGGAAAATTCCATGGACAGGGGAGCCTGGTGGGCTCTAGTCCATGGGGTCACAAGGGATTGGACACAACTGAGTACATACACACTCATAAGATGTTTTTAAATGATTGAAATAATATGTGGATAGAAATGAGTTAAATTTTTTCTCTGTTAACATGAAAATTTTTATTAGATTATTGGTCTGCTTTTGTAAATTTTTTAAAGTTTTAAATACAGTTTTAAAGGCTATGCTACGTTCAATCTGCTTTTAATACAATATTATAAAAGGATGTTTTCTTTATTTTTGTTTAATCTGTCAAGGAGATAAATATTTTGGATTTGATCAAAATATTTGATCAAAATAATTTCCTATTTCTCACACTGTATTTATTAGATCTTTGCTTACTTACAAAAACTGAGTCTTCAGTATTAAAATAGCTGATGGGTTTGTTTTTCTTTAAACATCTATGTAATTTTTTGCATTTCCCTTTAAAATCTTTCAATAGTCACCTTAATTAGATATCTTGTTTTTCAGTTACCTGTGATACTACTTAAGTGTTTTAAACCTTTTGACAATTTTGATAAATTTCCCCCAATCAAATTCAGATGAAGACTTTTTCACCTTGAACTAATTTGGATTTTCCGTATGGCCCCCAGAGATGTCAAAAGACTTGTTCCCTCTCCTTAAAAAGAGAGAGAGAGAGATTAATTAGCTTATTTAATGTGTTAAATTACATAGAAAGCATTGTTAAAAATGCTAAACAACTTTGATTTGTTTATATTTGTATGGCCATATGTTGCTAAATTTCAAGAATTTTCCAGAATTTCTAGAAATTTGTCAGTGTCCTTATTATCTATATAATACCTGCCTCTTGAGAAATCTGTATGCAAGTCAAGAAGCAACAGTTAGAACTGGACATGGAACAACAGACTGGTTCCAAATAGGAAAAGGAGTACATCAAGGCTGGATATTGTCACCCTGCTTATTTAACTTATATGCAGAATACATGAGAAATACTGGACTGGAAGAAACAAGCTGGAATCAAGATTGCTGGGAGAAATATCAATAACCTGAGATATGCAGATGACACCACGCTTAAGGCAGAAAGTGAAGAGGAACTAAAGAGCCTCTTGATGAAAGTGAAAGAGGAGAGTAAAAAAGTTGGCTTAAACTCAGCATTCAGAAAACGAAGATCATGGCATCCAGTCCCATCACTTCATGGGAAGTAGATGGGGAAACAGTAGAAACAGTGTCAGACTTTATTTTGGGCGGCTCCAAAATCACTGCAGATGGTGACTGCAGCCATGAAATTAAAGGATGCTTACTCCTTGGAAGAAAAGTTATGACCAACCTAGATAGCATATTCAAAAGCAGAGATATTACTTTGCTGACTAAGGTCCATCTAGTCAAGGCTATGTCTTTTCCAGTAGTCATGTATGGATGTGAGAGTTGGACTATGAAGAAGGCTGAGCGCCAAAGAATTGATGCTTTTGAACTGTGGTGTTGGAGAAGACTCTTGAGAGTCCCTTGGACTGCAAGGAGATCCAACCAGTCCATTCTGAAGGAGATTGGCCCTAGGATTTCTTTGGAAGGAATGATGCTAAAGCTGAAGCTCCAGTACTCTGGCTACCTCATGCGAAGAGTTGACTCACTGGAAAAGACTCTGATGCTGGGAGGAATTGGGGTCAGGAGGAGAAGGGAACGACCGAGGATGACATGGCTGGATGGCATCACTGACTCAATGGGTGTGAGTGTGAGTGAACTCTGGGAGTTGGTGATGGATGGGGAGGCCTGGCGTGCTGCAATTCATGGGGTTGCAAAGAATTGGACACGACTGAGCCACTGAACTGAACTGAACTGAAGCCCAATTATTTTAAAGCATTCCATATCACAGAAATAACCAAATGTCCCTGATAATTTTATCATTTTTTAAATAGTGAACTCTTACCAGATCTTTAACCATGGCTATTTTTAAATCTTTTGTCATTCACAGTTATTGATGAGTCTGACTCTTTGTGACCCCATGGACCGGCACACCAGGCCTCCCTGTCCATCACCAACTCCCAGAGTCTACTCAAACTCATGTCCATTGTGTTGGTTATGCCATCCAACCATCTTATCATCTGTCATCCCCTTCTCCTCCTGCCTTCAATCTTTCCCAGCATCAGAGTCATTTCCAGTGTATCAGTTCTTTGCATAATGTGGTCAAGGTATTGGAGTTTCAGCTTCAGCATCAGTCCTTCCAGTGAATATTCAGGACTGATTTCCTTTAAGATGGACTGGTTGGATCTCCTTGCTGTCCAAGGGACTCGAGTCTTCTCCAACACCATAGTTCAAAAGCATCAATTCTTCGGCACTCATCTGGGAGATGGAAATGGCAACCCACTCCAGTGTTCTTGCCTGGAGAATCCCAGGGACAGGGAAGCCTGGTGGGCTGCCATCGATGGGGTCACTCAGAGTCGGACACAACTGAAGCGACTTAGCAGCAGCAGCAGCAGCAGCAACTTTCTTTATAGTCCAACTCACATCCATGACTACTGGAAAAGCCATAGCTTTGACAAGATGAATCTTTGTTGGCAAAGGAATGTCTCTGTTTTTTAATATACTGTCTAGGTTGGTCATAAATTCCCTTCCAAGTAGTAAGCATCTTTTAATTTCATGGCTGCAGTTGCTATCTGCAGTGATTTTGGAGCCCCCCCCAAAATAAAGTCTGTCACTGTTTCCACTGTTTCTCCATCTATTTCCCATGAAGTGATGGGACCAGATGCCATGATCTTAAGTTTTCTGAATGCAGTTTTAACCCAACTTTTTCACTTTTCTCTTTCATTTTCATCAAGAGGCTCTTCAGTTCCTCTTCACTTTCTGCCATAAGGGTGGTGTCATCTGCATACCTGAGGTTATTGATATTTCTCCCGGCAATCTTGATTCCAACTTGTGCTTCATCCAACCCAGTGTTTATCATAATGTACTCTGCATATAAGTTAAATAAACAGGGTGACAATATACAGCCTTGACGTATCTGGAACCAGTATGTTGTTCCATGTCCATGTTGCTTCCTGACCTGCATACAGATTTCTCAAGAGGCAGGTCAAGTGGTCTGATATTCCCATCTCTTTAAGAATTTTTCACAGTTTGTGGTGATCACGCAGTCAAAGGCTTTGGCATAGTCAATAAAGCAGAAATAGATGTTTTTCTGGAATTCTCTTGCTTTTTCGATGATCCAACAGATGTTGGTAATTTGATCTCTGGTTCCTCTGCCTTTTCTAAAACCAGCTTGAAAGTATATTGGGTACCTCAAGAAGAGCTGAATTCACCTAAATCCATGGGTGCTATGGCACATGGATACATAGGCAAAGTCTGATGGTGAATTCTTGATTGTCTTCTTATCCTTGAAAGACTTTTAAAGTTTCAGCCTAAGATTCCTTATTAAAAGTTCTATCAAAGCAGACTTAAAAACAACCTATATGATAAGTCATTCTTGCTGCATTTATGTAATCAGGCTAAGTTTAATAAGACTAAACTTATTTTACAAAAAGAAAATAGTCTTACTGTAATTATGTTTAATAAAAATGGGATTGACTCTAGAGAGAAAACATATTTCAGTGAAAAACTATAACACATTCTTATAACTATTAGATTCTAATGTGTTCACAGTCTTTGAGGTTTTGTTACCTGCTCATAAGCTGCTCTGGATTTTGAATTCTAGTTTCCTCCAGTATATGGCTACCACTCTCCAAATTATCACTTCTAACTTTTCTCCCACTCTTCTGACTTGAAATCACTAAGAATTAAAAATGCCCTTTTCCCCAAGTCCTAAAATCTAAAACTAGATGACAATATAAACTTCAGAAAAATCACAACAAATCATACATTAAAAGAAAACCTTCATGCCTGCTGTCTTTTGAGGGCCACTCAGAAAATTCACCAGAACACCCAGCGCCATAACCAGAGACTTTCAAACTTCAAACCAGGACATTCATCAAAGTACAAAAAAATGCCCTCCTCATTCTACCATCTAAAGATGCTTCGAAGCTTAAGTCTAGAAATCTCACCTGGCTGTCCTCTGTACTCAGAAACTAGGTTTCCAACTGTTAATATTTATTTTTCTTTTGTTTCCATTAAAAAAAAACTCACTGAATGCCTGATTATTCACATCAAATAGAGATCTAATTTAGATGAATTACTACTCTCACCTGTACCACTGCCTCCTGAACTGAGACACTATTGTTCAAATGAACTGACCTATTCTCAAGAAGACTAAGAGACTTATTCAATGAGAAACAGAATAATCTGCCAACTCAGATTCTGGATTGTGAAGCTTTAGGGGGAAGTTTCAAAGTAGAGGAATAAAAAGTGGCAGACTATACCACTCCAAAATATGCTACTTTGACATAAGGATCATTTTGAACTAAAGGCACTTGAACGAATGCTGTTACTGCTACTGGATCACTTCAGTCATGTCTGACTCTTTGCTACCCCATGGACTGTAGCCTGCCAGGTTCCTCTGTCCATGGGATTCTGCAGGCAAGAATACTGGAGTGGGTTGCCAAGCTGTCCTCCAGAGGATCTTTGCAACCCAGGGATCAAATCCACATCTCTTACGTCTCCAGCATTGGCAGGCAAGTTCTTTACCACTAGTGCACCTGCTATTTGAAACAATAACAGATGCCAAAAAGACTTCTAATCTCCCCATTTCTTCCTAAAAACAGGAGATGAAATCTCCTGTGTGAAAGATACCCTCCCTATGCCAGGAGAAAGAAACATTCTTCAACAGGGAATTAAAGCTGAGAGAATCCTGTATAAGCAAACCTGTTAAAATAATTCTTGTCTTTTTTTAATCTTTCCACGTAATTTAGTTACTTTCCCACAATTTCTTCTTTGTTTCACATAATGTAAAAGCCTGGAGGTTTTGCCATTTTTGGGGGGTGGAGCGAGGTCTTCGTTTTCTTATCAAGCCCCTGTGTCATGTAAAACATACAAATGTGTATACATTTGTCTTATCTTATGTCAGTTTAATTCTCAGGCCCTGTTGAAAACTTCTAAGAAGATAGAGGTAAAATTTTGCCTACATTTTCGAGCATCTCCTCTAGACTCTGTTTATTGATAACAGTGTTCTTTTTAGAACAGTAAATGTAACATTTCTTTAAATACCACTTGTCTTTTTTCCAAGTGTCACTGTGAACAGAAGTAACTGTCTTGCTGGCCAGTTTCTTCCCACAACTGATTTGATAGTCATTTGCCTATCTTTTGTGTATGGCATTGGCATTTATTTGGAATTTACTTTGGGGGTGGTAGTAAATCAATAGAACCCTGAGACCTGGAGATTATTTTCTTTTCCCTGTCTTTTTTTCTTTTTTAGCGATTTACTCCCTTTGTGCACCAGTCAGAATAGAGCTGCTGCCAATGCCCAGAAGTGAGAATCACTAGTTCATTATCTGTATTCTAGCACCACAACATGTCCAAGGTGTAAGTCACAGACTCTGACTCCCCTCTGTCCTGCTCTTTGGGTGGTTCTTTTAGAGAACTGTGCCTAAAGTCTCTGAAACCAGTATCAGCTCACCCTTGAGCTTCTAGGGAAAGGCCTCTTAACAGAAACAAAGGACCTGAACTAGGAGAGCCTTAGGCAGCAAACCGCACCTATGTGTAAAAAAAATTGCCAGTGATTACAAATGTATGACTCTTAAGGAAATAAAACTTACATTTGACTCAGTCCCAATCATTTATTTTCCAGAGCGGAGAACTGCTTAGATTAGTTTCTCTATGAAAAAAAGCCATTTTACCACTCTGTTAGATATTCATTAGTGCAGCCAATTGTATAGTTTTTTCCAATGAATTAATCAATGGTTAGCTTGAGAAAAATAGAGCAGTGATGAAGAGTCCCAACTCTAGGGACTTCCCTAGTGGTCCAATGGTTAAGAATCCATCTTCCACAGCAAGGGACATAGATTTGATCCCTGGTCTGGGAACTATAAGGGCTTCCTGGTAGCTCAGTTGGTAAAGAATCTGCCTGCAATGCAGGAGACCTGGGCTCAATTCTTGGGAAGATCCCCAGAAGAAGGAAATGGAGTGGTCCAGTATTCTTGCCTGGAGAATCCCATGGACAGAGGAACCTGGCAGGCTATAGTCCATGGGGTCACAAGAGTCAGCCATGACTTAGTAAGCAAATCACCACTGGGAACTAAGATCCCACACGCCTTGTAGCAGATAAGGTCTCAAGCTTCAACTAGTGAGCCTATGTGCCACAACTAGAGAAAAGCCTGGATGCTGCAACAAAAGATTCTGCATGCTGCAACAAAGACCTGATGCAGCCATAAATAAATAAATAAAATTAGTTGTTTTTTTTTTAAAAAGACTTCCCTGTTGATCCAGTGGTTAAGAATCTTCTTGCCAATGCAGAGGACACAGGTTCCATTCCTAGTCCAGAAAGATTCCACATGCCACAGGACAACTAAGCCCATGCACTACAAGTACTGAGTCTATGTGCACAGCTACTGTAGCCTGCGCACCTGAGAGTCTGTGCTCTGCAGCAAGAGAAGCCACCACACTGAGAAGCCCAAGCACCACAACTAGAGAGTAGCTTCTGCTCACTGCAACTAGAGAAAACCCACAAATGCTGCAACAAAATAAAAGAGAGGAGAGACATATGTCCTGACTCTGGCACTGAACACCTGGCATTATACCACCTAGTAAGTGGTACAATCCAAGCACTACCACACACTATCTGTGTGACCATGGGCAAGTTATTTACCCTCTTTGTCGCAGTTTCCTGGAGGTAAAATGGAAATAGCAGTAACAGCATTTACATCATAGAAATGCTATCTATCCAGCTGAATGAGTTAATATTATATCTTAAAGCATTTTAACACATAGTAAGGCCTATGTAAAGGCTTATTTTTACGATTGTTAAATCCTAAGGGGGCAAGTAGAGTGAAAGATTTCTCATAACCAATAATGTCTCTGTCTTTTGAAATATACAAATATGCCAAACATTTTAGAAATACTATTTCCAAACTCCATAGCAAGGTAGGTATTATTGTCTCCATTTTACAAAGAAGTGGAAGGTTAGTAAATTTAATTTCATTGCCTAAGAGCACATAACTATCTGAATAACGAAGCTGGGAATTCTAACAAGGTGTGCCTAATTTCAAAATGAGTGCCCTTCCACTGTGCAACAGTCTTCTAAAAGTTACCTGACCGTTCATTACTTTCATGACTCAACTCAAAATATGCTGCATTTATTTATATCCACACTATTTCAGGACTGGTCTGAGAGTCATTTTGCCCATCTCCTTTCACAAGTGGGAGAATAATGTTCTTAAGAAAGTAAGTGGCTTTCCCAACACTAATTACTTAATCACTGTTAAGTAGCCATTGAATATCAACTGAACATTGCAAGTAGGGAAAGGAATGAATTTATGTGTATCACTTATCACATTGCCTTTTACTTAGTAAGCAATCAACACCAGCTATTTTTGTCATTGTTCATTTATTCATTAATGCATTTAGTAAATATTTGTTAGGTATTTCTGACTAACAACTGGGAGTACAAAAATTAATAGAATCTGATTCCTTTTGAATGTCCACTAGTTGTTCAGTATGGAAGCCATTAACCACATATGGCTATTGAGCACTTGAAATGTGGCCAGTCTTGATTGGCATATGCTATAAGTATAAAAAATGCAGAATTTTGAAGACTTAGTACCAAGAAATAAGATAAAAGACCTCATTGATAAATATGTTGCATATTTAAATGATAATATTGTAATTTTTAAGCCTAAATTAAAATATTTAAATTCTTTTAATCTATTTCTCTTTACATTTTTAATATGACTACTAAAAAAATTACATGTATCTAGTATTATATTTCTATTGGACATCATTGATCAAGATGGCAAAAAAAACAAGGACAATTAAAGGTAGTCCAACAAGAAGTCACTCAGTAATGTCCAACTCTTTGTAACCTTGTGGACTGTAGCCCACCAGGCTTCTCTGTCCCTGGAATTCTCTAGGCAAGAATTACTAGAGTGGGTAGCTATTCCCTTCTCCAGGGGATCTTCCCGACCTAGGAATCAAACTCAAAGCTACCATACAACTGCATATGCTAGCAAAATAATTCTCAAAATCCTTCAAGCTAGGCTTCAGTGGCACATGAACTGGGAACTTCCAGATGTATAAGCTGGATTTAGAAAAGGCAGAGGAACCAGAGATCAAATTGCCAACATCCATTGGATCATAGAGAAAGCAAGGGAATTCCAGAAAAACATCTACTTTTATTTCATCAACTATGCTAAAGCCTTTGACTGTGTGGATCGTAACAAACTGTGGAAAATTCTCAGATATGGGAATACCAGACCACTTTACTTACCTCCTGAAAAATCCATATGCAGGTCAAGAAGCAATAGTTAGAACCAGACATGGAACAACAGACTGGTTCAAAATTGGGAAAGGAGTACAACAAGGCCGTATATTTTCATCCTGCTTATTTAACTTGTATGCAGAGTACATCATGCTGGGCTGGATGAATCATAAGGTGGGATAATACTGCTGAGAGAAATATCAATAACCTCAAATTTGCAGATAATACCACCCTAATGGCAGAAAGTGAAGAGGAATTAAAGAGCATCTAGATGAAAGTGAAAGAAGAGAGTGAAAAAGCTGACTTGAAACTCAACGTTCAAAAAAACTAAGATCATAGTATCTGATCCCATCACTTCATGGCAAACAGTTGGGGGAATGGTGGAAATAGTAGCAGATTTTATTTTCTTGGGCTCCAAAATCACTGCAGATGGTGATTGCAGCCATGAAATTAAAAGACACATGCCCCTTGGAAGAAAAGCTATGACCAAGCTAGACAGCATATTAAAAAGCAGAGACATCACTTTACCAACAAAGATCCATATAGTCAAAGCTATGATTTTTCCAGTAGTCATGTACCAGTGTGAGAGTTGGACCATCATAAAGAAGGCTGCATGCCAAAGAATTGATGCTTTTGAACTATGGTACTGGAGAAGACTCTTGAGAGTCCCTTGGGCAGCAAGGAGATCTTTACCAATCAATCCCTAAGGAACTCAACCCTGAATACTCATTGGAAGGACTGATGGTGAAGCTAAGCTCCAATACTTTGGCCATATAATACAAAGAGCCAACTCATTGGAAAAGACTCTGATGCTGGGAAAGACTGAGGGCAGGAGGAGAAGGGGGAGATAGAGAATGAGATGGTTGGATGGCATCACCAACTCAATGGGACATGAGTTTGAGCAAACTCTGGGGGATAGTGAAGGACAGGGAAGCCTGGCATGCTGCAGTGCATGGAGTTGCGAAGATACGACATGACTTAGCAAATGAACAAGCAGAACAAACCAATTAGAAGAGTCACTAAAACATCTATGGGAGCAGAGAGGACACACTGCCCAGAAGTCAAGAAAATCTTCACAGAGGAGATAAATTTTGACTTGAATCCTAAAGGATAAGTAAGAATATCGTCAGATGAATATTTTCCAGGCAGAAGATAAACATGTATAATGTCATATAAACATAAAAGAATAACTGACACATTTTTAGTTTGGGGGTAAGAAAATGGGAAAGGAAGAGAGATTCAGATGACTATAACTTGGGCCACGTTAGTGGGAATCCTTAAGAAGAAAGGGCCACAAAAGATATCTCAGAAGTAGAACTAACGGGACTTGGTAACTCTTGTCAGGGAAGCAACAAAAAGAGAGGGATGAAGAGAGATACCTAGTTGTTTTTTGACATGGCTATGTATTGACATTTCCTTCTGTTCATTCACCAAATAATTTACTGAAGATATATTTAGGTGCCAGGTAGTAGACAGTAGTGCATAATGGGCTCCTGGTGACAATGTCTTGACATTATGTGATTATGTTTTAAAGATTCATGAAAGATCAGAAAAGAATATATTATTAAATTCACATTTAATTACTGTCCTGGGCTTCCTTGGTGGCTCAGTGGTAAAGAACGCTCCTGTCAATACAGGAGACATGGGTTTGATCCCTGGTCTGTGAAGATCCCCTGCAGAAGGAAATGACAACCCACTTCAGTATTCTTGCCTGGAAAGCCCCAAGGACTGAGGAGCCTGGCAGAGTACAGACCATGGGGTTGTAAAGAGTTGCAACCCAGCGAGTCAACAACAACAACTGGCCCACTATTGAAACTTTTATTTTACTTCTGTGGAATAATCTTATTTTCAGGGACATTAAATGATCAAAGATTTTGTGTTAAGGTGAGAGTAGGGAGTTCCTTATCTAATGAAACAGTCAGAGCAGGAATCTGATTCCTGAGGGGAGAGATCAACCCACAGACTGGCATGTGTAAAGTCTGACAATATGAAGTTTAGAAAGAATGTGAAGAAATAGGAGTTCCTTCATAAACTGCTTGCAGATTAGCACATTGCATTTTGAAAAACAATTTCAAGATTTGCAGTAAAATTGAAAATGTACATTTCATAGAAGTCAGCCATTGGATTTCTGTATCCCTGAGCACTGTTACAGAAAGCAAGGCTCTAGCAACCCAGGCATGTGTGGGAAGAAAATGTGAGAGCTTCTATAGATGTGTTTTTAAAATATGTATATATTCTGAAAGTGTGCAAGTGTTAGTCACTCAGTCATGTTCAACTCTATGATCCATGGACTGTAGCCTACCATATTTTGAAATTGTCCATTTCTTGATGTTAAGTTTATTTACTGTAGTAATCACACACAAAGAATTATATGTAATAAAGTTTGAATAATGAAGAGGAAACAAATGTTTAGCAACTTTATTTTTCATTTTAGCTTACATAAGAAGATGTTCTGGTTACCTCTGCCTGACTCACTAACATATTTCTATTTTTTAGTATAGAGTTTGGTGAACTTTGAGTGGTAAAGAAAAGTTCTTGGTTACAATAGGTACTAGAAATTTACAACCAGGTTAGAGTCATGTTGGCCAGAACTTGAGGTACATGGCAAAGCTTTAGGATGGGTAAAAAACTGAGAAGGGGAAAGGACCTCATATTTTAAATACAAATGACATGTGTACTTCTCTCTTCATCTCTGAGAAGTGGCAAGTCAGGTTGCACAGACCTTCAAACATAGAATGATAAGGAAAAGCACAGGTAATGTATACAGAGATGAAAGAAAAATTATGCAGTAGAGAGAAAATAAAGTTCTTTTCTTTCAACACAGTAAGAACCTGATAGAGGCTGGAATCTAGAGTCATTTTTTTATTGGTGTTATACCCTAACTTTTCCAGTATATAGCCACAACATTTACTTAATAAAAACATCAAGGGGGCTGAGGGAATCTCACTTTTTAAAGTGGTATTCACATTATTCAAGAAAGTAAAAGGGATGCCAAGATATCAGGAATATCTTGTATATAGCAAGTATGGTTGTTACTGGACTTATTGCTGGGAGAGCTGGCTATTGGGAAGCCTAATGGGCTGGAACAACAATGTGGATAAAGGGGTGCTGGGAGGTGGGGGAGGATTTGGAGAGGTAACCCATCAGATTGTAAGGTCTGAATGTGAGGCTTACTAGTCCAGAAAGTAGACTTTGGACCCGAGAATGAACAGATTCTCAGTGAGAGATTCATAACAGAATTTTATGCATTGGTGCAATTAGCTTGAAAGCTGGATGATTGGTTTACACAGGGGATGTATTTTTCTAGTGACAGTATGTTCATGTGCCCTTTTCACTGTATTCCTTTCCCAGAACCACAGGTCCTGTAGGCTGAATAAACAATCTTAAAGTTTTTGGATAGGAGGTCTTTCTGCAATGAGACAGAAATTCAAATAAGAATGCTTCCAAGGACAGAGAGGTTGTGCAACTTTTCCAAAGTCACACAAGATCACTGAGCTGCAGGGATATAAATTACCTCCCTGTAGTCACAAAGCCAGCAAATGACAGATGTGTGTGTGTTCAGTTGCCAAGTTGTGTCTGACTCTTTGCAACCCCATGGACTGTGGCATGCCAGGCCTCCCTGTCCCTCACCATCCCCTGGAGTTTGCCCAAGTTCGTGTCCATTGAATGGGTAATATCACCCAACTATCTCATCTTCTATCCCCCTCTTTTCCTTCTGCCTTCAAGCTTCCTGATCCAGGGGTCAAACCTGGGTTTCCTGCACTGCAGGTGGACTCTTTACTGTCTGAGCCACTGTGGAAGTCCTGACTTGCTGGGAAAAAAAACCCTGATATTGGGGAAATGACAGACACAGGATTAAGAAAAGTCTGTATGAGATAATTGGATTAAAGTTTTACTGAGCAAGGCCCTGGTCACCAGAGCAAGACCCAGTTTTCCCCATTGCCAATTCCTCACATCAGAAAGCTTACGCAAGCCTCTTAACCTCCTCCATCAGATAACAGAAGAAGAAGAACCACAATCTCACAGCAGCTAGAACAAAAAGCACATTCAGTTCAGTTCAGTTCATTCGCTCAGTTGTGTCTGACTCTTTGCGACCCCATGGACTGCAGAACGCCAGGCCTCCCTGTCCATTACAGAAAGTAAATCAGGATGAAAAAGCAGAAAGCTATGTCCTAGAAGAAGGGACAAGATAAAACCCCAGAAAAACAACTAAATGAAGTGGAGATAGGGAAGCTTCCAGAAAAATAATTCAGAATAATGATAGTAAAGATGATCCAGGGTCTTGAGAAAACAATGGAGAAGATACAAGAAATGTTTACCAAAGACCTAGAAGAACTAGAAAACAAACAAACAGATGAATAATACACCAGAAGGAATCAGTAATAAATAACTGAGACAGAACAGATGAATGACATGTAGGACAGAATGGTGGAAATCACTGCCACAGAACAGAATATAGAAAAAAGAACAAAAAAAATGAAGACAACATAAGAGACTTCTGGGACAACAGTAAATGCACAAACACTCATATTTTATATGCTTCACCCAGTTTTTTCTACTGTGTGTACTGTGTACAATTTTACACAAACAGTGTACAATTATCAAATTATCAAAGCTTTCCACTGATGTCCTTTTTCTATTCCTAATCCAACCTGATATCTCATATTGCATCTAGTCATCACATTTCCTTTACATTTCCATTACCATTTCCCTTCCAATCTTTGACAGTTTCTAAGTTTTGAGTTCAGATAAACTCCAGGAGCTGGTGATGGACAGGGAGGCCTGGTGTGCTGTAGTCCCCCATGGGGTTGCAAAGAGTCAGACACGACTGAGTGATTGAACTGAACTGAACTGAAGTCTTTGTTATTTATAATTTTGAGAGTTTTGAAAAGTACTCATCAGATATTTTGTCAAATATCCTTCAGTTTGAGTTTTTTTCATGATTACACAAGAGTTATGAATTTGGGGGGAAATTATCACAGAAGTAAGATAACTTTTCCTCACATCATTTAGCAGGGGATATATGATATCAAAATGATTTGTCACTGATGACGTTGACCGTATCCACTTGGTCAAGGTAGTATCTGCCAGCTTTCTCCACTGTAAAGTTACCATTTTTCTTTCCCATACTCTGTTCATTGGAAGCAAGCCACTAAATCCAGCCCACACTCAAAAAGAGGGGAATTATCTCCCTCTTCTGGAGGAAGAAGTATCTACAAATATTGTTTTGAATTTTTTTATTAATTAATTAATTTTAATTGTAGTCTAATTCTTTACAATATTGTGGTGGGTTTTGCCAAACATTGACATGAATCAGCCATGGGTGTACATGCGTCCTCCATCCTGATTCCCTCCTCCCACCTCCCTCCCATCCCATCCCTCTTGGTTGTCCCAGTGCACTGGCTTTGAGTGCCCTGCTTCATGCATCGAACTTGAACTGGTCATCTATTTTACATATGGTAATATAAATGTTTCAATGCTATTCTCTCAAATCATCCCACCCTTGCCTTCTCCCACAGAGTCCAAAAATCTGTTCTTTACATCTGTGTCTCTTTTGCTCTCTTGCATATAGGGTCATCATTACCATCTTTCGAAATTCCATCAGTTCAGTTCAGTTCAATCGCTCAGTCGTGTCCGACTCTTTGCGACCCCATGAATTGCAGCACACCAGGCCTTGCTGTCCATCACCAACTCCCGGAATTCACTCAGATTCACGCCCATCAAGTCAGTGATGCCATCCAGCCATCTCATTCTCTGTCGTCCCCTTCTCCTCCTGCCCTCAATCCCTCCCAGCATCAGAATCTTTTCCAATGAGTCAACACTTCGCATGAGATAGCCAAAGTACTGGAGCTTCAGCTTTAGCATCATTCCTTCCAAAGAAATCCCAGGGCCGATCTCCTTCAGAATGGACTGGTTGGATCTCCTTGCAGTCCAAGGGACTCTCAAGAGTCTTCTCCAACACCACAGTTCAAAAGCAATGATTCTTTGGCGCTCAGCCTTCTTCACAGTGCAACTCTCACATCCATACATGACTACTGGAAAAACCATAGCCTTGACTAGACGGACCTTAGTCAGCAAAGTAATATCTCTGCTTTTGAATATGCTATCTAGGTTGCTCATAACTTTTCTTCCAAGGAGTAAGCATCTGTTGATTTCGTGGCTGCAGTCACCATCTGCAGTGATTTTGGAGCCCAGAAAAACAAAGTCTGACACTGTTTCCACTGTTTCCCCATCTATTTCCCATGAAGTGATGGGACTGGATGCCATGATCTTCATTTTCTGAATGTTGAGCCTTAAGCCAACTTTTTCACTCTCCTCTTTCACTTTCATCAAGAGGCTCTTTAGTTCCTCTTCACTTTCTGCCATAATATACTGCATTAGTTTTTTTCTTTGTGACTTACTTCACTCTGTATAATAGGCTCCAGTTTCATCCAACTCATTAGAACTGACTCAAATGCGCTCTTTTTTTACAGCTGAGTAACATTCCATTGTGTATATATACCACTGAGTAACATTCCATTGTGTATATGTACCATAACTTCCTTATCTATTCATCTGCCGATGGACTTCTAGATTGCTTCCATGTCCTAGTTATTGTAAACAGTGCAGTGATGAACATTGGGGTACACATGTCTCTTTCAATTCTGGTTTCTTCAGTGTGTATGCCCAGCAGTGGGATTGCTGAGTCACATGGCAGTTCTATTTCCAGTTTTTAAGGAATCTCCACACTGTTCTCCATAGTGGCTGTACTAGTTTGCATTCCCACCAACAGTGAAAGAGGGTTCCCTTTTCTCCACACCCTCTCCAGCATTTCTTGTTTGTAGACTTTTTGATGGCAACCATTCTGACCAGCGTGAGATGGTATGATTTGCATTTCTCTGATAATGAGTG
>SJYA01002181.1:0-22897 GCA_006410615.1 Neotragus moschatus | reverse complement strand
TTTTTTTACAGCTGAGTAACATTCCATTGTGTATATATACCACTGAGTAACATTCCATTGTGTATATGTACCATAACTTCCTTATCTATTCATCTGCCGATGGACTTCTAGATTGCTTCCATGTCCTAGTTATTGTAAACAGTGCAGTGATGAACATTGGGGTACACATGTCTCTTTCAATTCTGGTTTCTTCAGTGTGTATGCCCAGCAGTGGGATTGCTGAGTCACATGGCAGTTCTATTTCCAGTTTTTAAGGAATCTCCACACTGTTCTCCATAGTGGCTGTACTAGTTTGCATTCCCACCAACAGTGAAAGAGGGTTCCCTTTTCTCCACACCCTCTCCAGCATTTCTTGTTTGTAGACTTTTTGATGGCAACCATTCTGACCAGCGTGAGATGGTATGATTTGCATTTCTCTGATAATGAGTGGTGTTGAGCATCTTTTCATGTGTTTGTTAGCCATCTGTATGTCTTCTTTGGAGAAATGTCTGTTTGTTTCTTTGGCCCATGTTTTGATTGAGTCGTTTATTTTTCTGGTATTGAGCTGCATGTGTTACTTGTATATTTTGGAGATTAATTCTTTATCAGCTGTTTTGTTTGCTATTACTTTCTCCCATTCTGAAAGCTGTCTTTTCACCTTGCTTATAGTTTTCTTCATTGTGCAAAAGCTTTGAAGTTTAATTAGGTCCCATTTGTTTATTTTTGTTTTTATTTCCATTACTTTGGGAGGTGGATCATAGAGGATCTTGCTGTGATTTATGTCAGAGAGTGTTTTGCCTATGTTTTCCTCAAAGAGTTTTATAGTTTCTGGTCTTACATTTAGATCTTTAATCTATTTTGAGTTTATTTTTGTGTATGGTATTAGAAAGTGTTCTAGTTTCATTCCTTTACAGGTGGTTGACCAATTTTCCCAGTATCACTTGTTAGAGATTTTATTTTCTCCATTATATATTTTTACCTCCTTTTTCAAAGATAAGGTGTCCATAGTTGCATGGATTTATCTCTGGGCTTTCCGTTTTGTTCCACTGATCTATATTTCTGTCTTTGGGCTAGTACCATACTGTCTTGATGACTGGTAGCTTTGTGGTATAGTCTGAAGTCAGGCAGGTTGATTCCTCCAGTTCCATTCTTCTTCCTCAAGATTGCTTTGGCCATTCGAGGTTTTTTGTATTTCCATACAAATTGTGAAATTATTTGTTCTTGTTTTGTGAAAAATACCTTTGGTAGCTTGATGGGGATTGCATTGAACCTATAGATTGCTTTGGTTAGTATATTCATTTTCACTATATTGATTCTTCCGATCCATGAACATGGTATATTTCTCCATCTATTTGTGTCATTTTTGATTTCTTTCATCAGTATTTTATAGTTTTCTATATATGGGTCTTTTGTTTCTTTAGGTAAATTTATTCCTATATATTTTATTCTCTTTGTTGCAATGGTTAATGGGATTGTTTCCTTGATTTCCCTTTCCGTTTTCTCATTGTTAGTGTATAGGAATGCAAGATATTTCTGTATATTAATTTTATATCCTGCAACTTTAGCATGTTCACTGATTATCTCTAGGAAATTTCTTGTTGTGTGTTTAGGGTTTTCTATGTAGAGAATCATGTCATATGCAAACAGTGAGTTTTACTTCTTCTTTTCCAATCTGGATTCCTTTTATTTCTTTTTCTTCTTTGATTGTGATGGCTAGGTCTTCCAAAACTATGTTGAATAGTAGTTGTGAGAGTGGGCACCCTTTTCTTGTTCCTGATTTTAGAGGAAATGCTTTCAATTTTTCGCCACTGAGGATAATGTTTCCTGTGGGTTTATCATAGATGGTTTTTATTATGTTGAGGTAGGTTCCTTCCATGCCTACTTTCTGGAGAGTTTTTTTTTTTATCATATATGGGTGCTTAATTTTGTCAGAGGCTTTCTCTGCATCTATTGAGATAATCATATGGCTTTTATCTTTCAATTTGTTACTATAGTATATCACATTGATTGATTTGCAAATAT
The DNA here is from genome assembly GCA_006410615.1 of Neotragus moschatus. Classification (NCBI taxonomy): domain Eukaryota; kingdom Metazoa; phylum Chordata; class Mammalia; order Artiodactyla; family Bovidae; genus Neotragus; species Neotragus moschatus. The sequence goes on along the minus strand of SJYA01002181.1, from coordinate 20,896 downwards.
AAAAGAATCTTTGCATCCCTGGAATAAAGCCCATTTGTTCATGATGTATAATCTTTTCTTTTGTAAGAATTTTTTTCTTTCTTTCACATTTACATATGCACTTACTTATTCAGTGGTTTATTTATATCAGTATAAGTTCATGGATATTTATTTTATACTATGTATTATAAGAGAATACTGTCATTATTTTGTTGCTGAAATAGTTGCAGCTTTGGTCAGATTTTTCTAGTTCTGAAAGTTACTTCAGGTTATTTCAGGTTGCCTGAGAGTTATTTCAGGTTATCTCTTGTGTCCTTTCATTGGAGAATTATATTTAGGAATCAAGATCTGAGTCCTGAGTGTGCTTATTGCTGCTGAGTTGCCACTGTTTCTCTGCCCACTCAGTGAACAGAACTAGCAAATGTGTGTGTGTGTGTGTGTGTGTACACATAGACATTAATCCATGTAAACACACACACATGCATGCTTCTGTACCTGTGTGCATATATCTTACAATAAACATGAGTTCATACATCCCTAACTCTAATACAACACTATAGGATTAAGTCTAGCCTTTTCTCCTTAATTAATTTTTAACTTTATTCTCTGAGAGTTAGAAATCTGGCTCCTATTATCTATACCATTCAATTATTCTACCCCGTGTATGTGATAGTCAATCAGTGATTTCCATCTGTTTGTGACTCCATGGACTGTAGCCCACCAGGCTTCTCTGTCTATGGAATTCTCCAGACAAGAATACTGGAGTAGATAGCCATTCCCTTTCCCAGGGTCTGACCCAGGGATCGAACCCAGGTCTCCTTCATTGCAGGCAGATTTTTTACTGTCTGAGCCACCAAAGAAGATCTTATTCTACCCTTCTATGTTTATAAAATAATTTCAGAAATGCTAACTCATATTGACTAGTTCTTTCTTCTTTAGCCTTGAAGTATCCTGTCAAAATATGTTTTTCCAAAATCACTTAAGTCAGCTCCTGTTTTTTCCACTTCCTTCTGTCAAGTTATAGCATACATTTGTAATATTAGGTTCGTTAGTCATTGTCTGCATTCCACCCTGAGATTTCTGCACATTCTGGTTGATATTTTTTAATTTGCATGCATAAATTCACTACTTGTGATGCATAATTCTATGGGTTGTGCCAAAGGCATAAGTCATCTGTCTATAACTATAGTATCATACAGAATATTTCCATTACCCTATAAATTCCCCTGTGCAGCTGACTTTTAGTCCGAATTGTTTTAAAATACTAGTTTCCCCTATTAATTGATTTATTCACTTTAACTACATAGTTGTTTGTAGCTCCTAAGAGACATTTTGCTGGCTTCTTACATATGCTGAGTTGATAAGTTTAGGATTCAAAGAGCAATATGACTTTTCATTTCTAAAACTGTGGAAGGCTCCTCATTGCTTCTTATTCCACTGCCATATGTTGATATTAACTCATTTATAGCTCATCTATAAAATTATGATGACTCCAGAATTGCTTCTAAAAGACTCATTTTGGGCTGAACTATGGGACTGTTCCATTTCCTTCTCTATGTAATATCATATCAGAGTAAGATATGGAAAACTTTATTTGAAAGCAAAGATTTATATTTAATCTGTTACTTGCAATTGATGAGGACTTCGTATAATGAGTTACTGCCAGGACAGTTGGTAAGGGTGTTGTTTGTTCAAACATTAGAACCTAGTCTTCAATTGTCAAAAGTGGTCCACTCAGCTTAGATGTCTGTTTATGATGACTCCTTGACCTTTCTTGGCCATGTCATACTCTTTCAGTCTTCTGAGAATGTGGTGAAAATTGTGGATCCATCACCCAGAAAGATGCAAAAACATACATCAACTCAAATGCTGTATATAATTAGAATGTTTCATATATCTCCTCCCCAAACTTGAAGATAGGAGATCCTCTAAGAGATGCATGAATTCCAGACTAAAAAGCTTTAGGTCCATGGATTCCAGATTAAAAATCTTTGTCTAGGACTTCCCTGGTGATCTAGTGGCTAGGAATTCCTCTGTCAATGCAGGGCACACGTGTTTGATCTATAGTCCAGGAAGGTTCCACATGCTGAAGGACAACTAAGCCCATACACACAATGACTAAGCCCAGGCACCACAACTGCTGAATCTCACATGCTCTAGGGCCTGTGCTCTGAAACAAAAGAAGTCACCACAGTAAGAAGGCCACACACTGCAATGAAGAGAAGCCCTTGATCACCACAACTAGAGAAAGCCTGTGTGCAGCAACAAAGACCCAGTGCAGCCAGAAATAAATAAATAATCTTTATCTAAACACTAGTAAGTCAAGCTGATGAACACAACAAAGGAACTGTTGTTAATCAGTGTATCCTACTATAGAGTTAAATGTGTACATTGTGTACAATGTGTACATTGTGATGGTTAAATTTTTGTGCCCACTTGGTTAGATTATGTGCCCAGTTGCTTGGTCAAAGAACAGACTAAGTGTTCTGTAAGGGTTTTGTTTTGTTTTTTTTTAACATGTGATTAACATTTAATTCAGTGCGGTTTGAATAAAGCAGAGTACCTGCATAATGTGACTGGGCCTCATTCAATCAGTTAATGCCTTCGGAGCAACAGCTGAGGTTTCTGAAGAGTAAATTCTCACAACTGATACACTGAAGCCTGAGTTTGTAGCCTGCTGACCTACAGAATTCTCACTCCTGCAACATCATCCTGAATTCCCAGACTGCCAGGTAGCCCTACAGATTTCATACTTGCCAGGTCTCCCAGTTGTGTGGGAGGATTTCTTAAAACACACATAGAAAGACATCTCACATATATAAAATCTCTAATTGGTTCTGTTTCTCTAAAGAATCTTGACTAGTACATATATCAAATTGTAACAAATACACAATGAGTTCCCACGGAAATGTTCAGTTTCCTTCTTACTATGAAAAATTATGAAACCAATTAGTGTTTAGCTAGGTGTTGCCTCTATTTTGATCCAATTTTGATTTCTCTTGTCTTTGCATTGTCCGAGTCCTGTGGATGATTTTTGTTTTGTCTCGGGCGGTTCTTTTTCTATGTAAGACTGTACTTGGATACTCTAATGCTACTGTAGCAAATTATTCCAAATTTGTTGTGGCTGTGTATGCTGGCTCAGTCATGTCCAACTCTTTGCAACCTTATAGACAATAGTCTACCAGGTTCCTCTCTCCATGAAATTTACCAAGCAAGAGTAATGGAGTGGATTGCCATTTCCTACTCAAGGGATCTTCTGGGCCCAGGGTCAGACCTGTGTCTCTTGTGTCTTCTGCATTGACAGGCAGATTCTTTACCATTGCACCACCTAGGAAGCCCAAACTTAGTAGTTTAAAAACCTTAAATTTATTATCTTACACTTCTAGAAATCAAGTCTAAAATGCCTGTCAGCAGGGCTATTTCCTTCTGGAGGTTCCAGAGGAGAATCTATTTTCTTGCCTATTCTAGTTTGGGGAGACCATCTGCATTCCTTCGTGATGGCATCACTTCAACTCTGCTTCCATTGTCATATTTCTTATTCTGACCCTAACTCTCCTACCTTCCTTTGTAAGAAATTTTGTGATTACATTAGGTCTAAAAAGAAGAAAATGGCACCCTACTCCAGTACTCTTGCTTGGAAAATCCCATGGACAGAGGAGCCTGGAAGGATGCAGTCCATGGGGTCGCTGAGGATCGGACACGACTGAGTGACTTCACTTTCATTTTTCACTTTCATGCATTGGAGAAGGAAATGGCAACCCACTCCAGTGTTCTTGCCTGGAGAATCCCAGAGACAGGGGAGCCTGGTGGGCTACCGTCTATGGGGTTGCACAGAGTCAGACACGACTGAAGTGACTTAGCAGCAACAGGATAATCAAAAAATAATTTCCCTATTTCATGAGAATTTATTCATATTTTAAAAACAAATTTTCCATGTATGATAACATTTACAGTTTCCAGGAATCAAGATATGAGTATCTTGAGGATTTATTATTCGATCTACTACAGAAGTCCTTTTTTTTTTCTAATTTATTCTCCATTTTACTTTCATTCATAAAATAATTTACAAAGTTCACATTAAGGACTGTTTTGATTAATTTAATTTTCATAGGTGTATACTTCATGTCCAAGGAAGGCCTAGAAGAGCTATCCCACGTTGAAGGTCAGGAAGGACGGTGGTGTGGAGATACCCCTCATCCAAGGTAGGGAGCAGCAGCTGCACTTTGCTGGACCAGCCGTGAAGAGATACCCCACGCCCAAGGTAAGAAAAACCGAAGTAAGATGGTCGGTGTTGCAAGATGGCATCAGAGGGCAGACACACTGAAACCCTACTCATAGAAAACTAGTCAATGTAATCACACCAGGACCACACCCTTGTCTAACTCAATGAAACTAAACCATGCCTGGAGGGCAACCCAAGATGGGCGGGTCATGGTGGAGAGGTCTGACAGAATGTGGTCCGCTGGAGAAGGGAATNGACTCTGATGCTGGGAGGGATTGGGGGCAGGAGGAGAAGGGGACGACAGAGAATGAGATGGCTGGATGGCATCACTGAGTTGATGGGCATGAGTGTGAGTGAACTCCAGGAGTTGGTGATGGACAGGGAGGCCTGGCATGCTTCGATTCATGGGGTCGCAAAGAGTCGGGCACGATTGAGCGACTGAACTGAACTGATACTTAACATACTCTGCAAAAGTATTTTTTTCACTTGTTAAACCTCAATTGCTCTTTTGTTTTTCTGACTTTGATGTTGAAGCATTTCTCTCTGTATATCTAGGACCTCTACATTCCCTTGGAGTTCTGTTTTGTCCTTTGTATGGCAATGGAAGGATAATTTAACAATCCTCCTGTTGAGAAAAATAAATTATTCTTTAGTGTTCTAGCTGAAAATGGGTTTCCTCCCACTAGTCAGTGGTGTATAGGTTGGTAGCGTATATGCTCAACTGCTGTTCTTCCCTTTGTTCTTGCCAGTGTTGGTTTTGGTTTGATTTTGGTTTGAATTTGTGTCAACCAAAAATGTTCACAAATATTGTCAAATGTCCCCTGAAGGGCAAAATCAGCCTCAGTTGAGAATCATTGTCTTAGACTAGTCATGACAATCCAGTTCTCCTTTTTCAGTGACTTATTTAGAGAAGAGCATACATTCTGGCAATATGAAAGGAGAAGTCTATTAAGGGTTTGGGGTGGAAGGAAGAGAGGTTCTGAGGAAAACTTTCCTTTCTGAAAAAAAAAAAAAAAAAGCAATAAGAAATAACTCCCTCTTAGTTCCTTCCTTATCTTTGGTTGCTGGGATGCTGGTGTATATAAACTTGAATCTTGGAGCTGTGGCAACCATCTCATGATTTTGAAGTATGGCAGAACAGAAAGATGGGAATAGCTTAGGTCCTCAATGACATAGTTAAGCTGCAGAAATAGCCTTGAAAGATCTAGATACTAGTAACGTAATAGATGTGTGTTCAGTTCAGTCACTCAGTCATGTCTGACTCTGCGACCCCATAGACTGCAACATGCCAGGCTTCCCTGTCAATCACCAACTCCTGACGTCTACTCAAACTCATGTCCATTGAGTCGGTGATGCCATCCAACCATTTCATCCTCTGTTGTCCCCTTCTCCTCCCACCTTCAATCTTTCCTAGCATCAGAGTCATTTCCTATGAGTCAGTTCTTAGCATCAGGTGGCCAAAGTATTGGAGTTTCAGCTTCAGTATCAGTCCTTCCAATGAATATTCAAGTAGACCTGTGTGGGAGGTGTTTAAAAAGAAGCATCTGTAACTGTTTCAAGACTTTGCAGAATAAACGTGTTCATAAGTATACCTAAGGAACTTTTAATAACCTCAATTCAACAAAGCAAGAACTCAAAAATCAGATAAGATGCAACAAGAGATGGAAAGGGAAATTGCAGAGTTATGAAAACAATTCAAGGGTCAAAATAACACCAACTATCTCTAATAAATTAACATAAAATAGGAATAAATAAAATGCACATAACTGAAAAAAATTTCTAATACAAAAACCTAATTAATCACTTATAAGAGAAAAAAAATGAAAATAATTAGAATTTAGTCATTGCAGAAAACAAACTTTATCCAACATGAGACTAATTATTATCTCCATAAGAGTGAGCTTAAAAAATTGCAGCAAAGGGAATTTCCCTGGTCATACAGTGGTTAAGACTGCTCTTCCAATGCAAGGGGCACAGGTTCAACCCCTGTTTGGGTAACTAAGATCCCATATGACGTTCAGTGAGGCCAAAAGGAAAAAAGGCAGATAGTGAATATATGTATATGTATAACTGGTTCACTTTGTTGCACAGCAGAGAGTAACACAACATTGTAAATCAACTATACTTCAACAAAAATTTAAAAAATGAAAAGACCTAAATAGAGGTAACAAAAAATGCAGCAGAAAAAAAAATAAAAGAAACTGAATCTACAAAATAAGGAGCTGATTTTGATCATTCCAGAATTATTTACTTGAGATGAAACATATCAAATTAAATTGAGTTTCAAGATTAAAGAATGTTCTTCAAGCATCCGCACAGGAAAAATGGGGGCAGAGAATTTGGATTATCCTTTGACTCTTTCACAGCAACATTCATGCCTGAAATATAATAAAATGATCTCTAGAAAATTAAAATGTGAGACAAGTTTACAACACATATAAGGAAGCATATTAACATCCTTGAGCAGAAGGAAACTCAGGAATCACATTACTCGGGAGTACTAACACAAAACTACTTTAAGAAATCCATATATCCGAGATTTAAGTATAGAGAAGATAAAATAAGAGGAGTGGTGATAAACAATGAATACATTTAAATATTTAAATGTGGAATTAAATAACTATGATATAAAGCATGATCTGAAATAGTGTTCACTAAATATATCTGTTGATTATTTCTGGATGATACTATTTTTATATTTTTTTGCTTTCATATTAATATGTTGCTGTGCTTCTTGAATGTTTTCCAAGGAGTGTGATATATTTGCATTTTCACAAACAAAATAATCCTTGGTTTAAAAATAAGTTTGTGATGTAGCTTAAGTAAATTATCTTTAGGAACTTTAGGAGGGAGTAAACTTAATCCAGGACAAAACTTGTTGGCTTGATTTTTGTCTTTTAAATATTTAGTACCTTGTTCATAATAGTCTTTGTATATCATATTTCATACTCATAAACTAGAAGGACAGAATTATTCAGCAGGAAACAGTCTTTAATTTTCTTGATCTTAAGTTGCATTACATCTTTCCAAATTTCAAAAAAATGTTAGAGGAGGGAAAACTTACTGCCTAATTCTGTGAGGCCACTGTTATCCCAATACCAAAAGCAGTTAAAGAGAGGATTTCCTGGTGGTCCACTGTTACACCTTGCACTCTCACTGCTGAGGGAGCAGGTTAAATTCCTGGTCAGGGACCTAAGCTCCTGCAAGTCACACAGCTCAGCCAAAAAAAAAAGCCAGACAAAGGCATAACAAGGAAAAAGATAGAACAAAACTACAGACCAACATCCTTTGTGAATATAGTCACAAAAATCCTCAGGAAAATAATAGCTGTGTATTTGTGCATTTATAAACCATATCTAGCAACATATAAAAAAGGATATACACCATGGCCAAATGGTACTTAAGAATGAAAGTTTGGTTTAACATACAAAAATCAAGCAAATAATATACCACATTAGTAAAGTTTTTAAAAATCACATGATCCTCTCAATATTGCTGATAAAAACATTTAACAAACTAAGAATAAAAGGCAACTTCCTAAATCTGATAAAGGGCATGTGTGAAAACACTACCACTAGCATCATACTTAATGGCAAAAGTTTCAGAGCTTTCCCCTAAGATCAGGAACAAGACAAGGTTGTTTGCTCTTGCCATTCTATTTAACATTGTGCTGGAGAGTCTAGTCAGTGCAATTAGAAAAAAAGAAAAGACATCCAGATTGGAAAGGAAGAAGTAAAACTACTTCTATTTGTAGATGACATAATCTTGTACATAGGAAATCCCAGGACTCCATTAAAACCATTATAAAACTAATAAATAAATTTAGTCACTGAAGTTACAAAATAGCAGATCAATACACAAGTATCAGTTTTATCTAGGTACACCAGCAAACAACCATCAGCAAATAAGACTGAGAAAACAATACCATTTTAATAGCATCAAACAAATAAAAATATTAAGAAATAATTTTTAATTATTAAAAATTTTGGAAAAAATTAAAGACCTAAATCAATGTAAAGATATGGTCACAGATTAGAAAACTTCACATTGTTAAGATGGCAGTATACCCCAAACTGATCTACAGATCCAGTGCCATCCCTTTCAAAATATCAGCAGCTTTTCTTTTGATCCTAAAATTCATATGGAATACCAAGGGATTCAGAGTAGCAAAAACAATCTGAAAAATATTAAAGTTGGAGGACACACAATTCTTGGTTTCAAAAATTACTACAAAGCTACAGTAATCAAGACTGTGTGGTACTGGCATGAAGATGACAATAGAGATTAATAGAATCAAGTTGGCAGTACAGAAATAATCCTTTATATTAATAGTCATTTGATTTCAAAAAGAATACTGAAGCAACTCAATAGGGAAAATAATAATCTTGTCAACAAATGTCAGTGGGACAACAACATATCTATATGCAAAAGAGTGAATTTGTTCCCCTCACTTCACACCATGTACAAAAATTAACTGAAAATGAATTAAAAAACTAAATGTAGAAGCTTAAACTATAGAACTCCTAGAAGAAAACATGAGTATAAGGTTTTGTTACCTTGCATTAGAAAACGATTTCTTAGCTATGCACCAGATAAAAAATAGATAGATTCCATCAAAATTAAAAAACTTTTGTTCTTCAATGTCAAGAAAGTGAAATAATTAACCACAGAATGGAAGAAGATATTTGCAAATTATATATCAGATAGGGCTTACCTGGTGGCTCAGGTGGTAAAGCATGTGCCTGCAATGCAGGTGACTTGGGTTCAATCCCTGGATTGGGAAGATTCCCTGAAGAAGGGAATGGCAAGTCACTCCAGTGTTCTTGCCTGGAGAATTCCATGGACAGAGGAGCCTGGCAGGCTTCAGTGCATGGGGTTGCAAAGAGTCGGACGTGACTGAGTAACCAACACACACACATATATCAGATAAGAGACTAATATCCAGGATACATAAAGGAAGGTCTCTTTCAATTAAACAGTAAAAAGACAATCCAGTTACATGTGGGAAAAGGATTTGAATAGACATTTCTCCAGAGAAATTATACAAATAGCCAATAGGCCCTTGGAAAGATGTCCAACATCATCAGCCATTAGGGAAATGGAAATGGAAACCACAATGAGATACCATTTCAAATCCACTAGAACAGTGAAAATAAAAATGAGGAACTGGGACTTCTCTGGCAGTCCAGAGGTTAAGACTCCATGCCTCCCCTGCGGGAGGCACAAGTTTGATCTCTAGTTGGGAAATTAAGATCCTCATATGCCGAGTGATGTGGCCAAAAGAAAAAAAAATGAGGGACAAATGTTGTTGAGGATCTGGAATAAAATCTTATACTTTGCAAATGGTGTTTGTCAGCTTCTTTAAAGGTAATACATAGAATAGAATTACCACATGACCCAGTAACTACACTCCTAGGTATATACTGAGTAGAATTGAAAACACATGTGAACACAAAAAATTGTACATAATGTTCATAACTGCTTTATTTACAATAGCTGTTAAGTGGAAACAACACAAATATCTATCAGTTGTGAATTGATAAATAAATTGTGATGTATCCATACAATGGAATATTGTTTAGCCATAGAAAGAAATAAAATACTAATTCATGTTACAACATGGATAAGCCTTGAGACCTTATGCTAAATGAAAGAAGCCAGACATACAATGTCACATATTACATGATCTCATTTAAATATGCAAATTCATAAAGACAGAAAATAGACTAGTAGTTGTTAGGGGTTGAGAGGAAGGAAAAGCATAGAGTAACTGATGAAAACATTCTGGTATGTTATAGAAGTGATAGTTGCAGACGTTTGTGAATATACAGCAACCAATGAGTTTCATTCCTGAATTTTATGGCATGTGAATTATATAGCTCATTTTAAAAAAGAAAAGAATGAGGGAGTGTAAGGGCCCATGTATTGCCGCTCTTTGGGCTGCTCTCTGAGCCAAACATTGTGAACATTAACTGAGAAAGGAAATACTATAATATTATAACCCCTTTCCACATGGAACATGTCCAAAGAGAAAACTGACAAAGTCAAGAGACTCCAGCAGAGCCAAATACTCTCTGAAGAAGCAAGCTGAGATCTTTTTCTTTATTTTTTGAGAGGTTTCAATAATTTCTATGGGAGATAGATCAAAAACAAAAACAGCAGAAGAGCCAAAAAAGCACACTTTTCTTTGCAATCTGCCTCAACTTTTTCTGTTGCTATGTACTGAGAATCATTCAAGTGAGTTATGGGACAGCTGATGGTAATGGTATTTACAGGAATCAAAAGATGGGAATCCAGTCATTCGGGAAAGCCTCTGGCAACACAGGAAAGGACAGGAAGCAATGTGGTTGGACAGTGGACAGTTCTTGGTTTGGTTCCCAATATTCACCTTTTCCCCTTTAGCACCTCAATTTCCTTTTCCCCTATTATCTCTTCCACTTCGATTAAAATTTTGGAGCTATCGTTTGAGACTTGGCTTCTAACTCAAGCTAGGAGGGCAGGCCCCTGACTCAAGCTAGGGCATTGTATATTCCCTCCCTGGAATTTCAATCACTAGCACAGGGACAAAGAGACTGAATATTATCAATATTATCAAATATTTTCCCTTCTGTCTGTATAGCAATATCTTGACCAGATCATTCCTGCCATCAAGATAGATACTGTCTCTAGGGCTCTCTTGCTTCCTACCAGTTCTCAAGCCTGACTCTCCTACCTCCAGTCAATTTGATTATATCCCTAATGCCTTCTGAATAAATTCTCTTCTGCTTAAGTTAGAGCTGTTTTCTGTAGCTTGCCACAGAAAAACTCACTCATGAATAACTGGAACCATGATAGGGCTAGGTCCCATGGGACTGGGTGGTTGTGCATAATCCAAATCGGTCCCTGAGAAACTTCCCTGGTGGCACAATGGATAAGAATCTGCCTGCCAAGGCAGGGGATACAGGTTCAACCCCTGGTCCAAGAAGATTCCACATACAAAGGAACAGATAACCTTGTGTACCACAACTACTGAGCCCAAGCTGTAGAGCCCTTGAGACACAACTACTGAGCCCACATGCTACAGCTACTGAAGCCCAAGCACCTAGAGCCTGTGCTCTGCCAACAAGAGAAGCTACCACAATGAAAAGCCTGCATATTCCAACAAAGAGTAGCCCCCACTTGCCACAAAGCCCACACAAAGCAACAAAGACACAACATAGCCATAAATAAATAACAATTAAAAAAAAAAAAAAAAACAGCTCTTGGGTCCTCAGCACTAGAAAGTCAAATACTATCTCTCTAGTGCAATAGGATCAACTACTGTTTGTCTGCTTCTCTCTATATCTGTTTCTCTCTTTCACCTTTTATCTTTTCTCCGGCTCACAGTTCATGTATATTAAAGCTTTCAGTTATTCTCTTCAACACACTCATGGTTCTTGCAAGGGAAAAACCTTTCCTCTATGCTTTTAGGTTCTGTGGCCAGGCCTGAGCATTAAACAGACATAGATAGATTCACAGGAAAAATGTATACTGCTGCTGCTAAGTCACTTCAGTCATGTTCGACTCTGTGTGACCCCATAGACGGCAGCCCACCAGGCTCCCCCGTCCCTGGGATTCTCCAGGCAAGAACACTGGAGTGGGTTGCCATTTCCTTCTCCAGTGCATGAAAGTGCAAAGTGAAAGTGAAGTCACTCAGTTGTGTCCGACTCTTAGCGACCCCATGGACTGCAGCCATGGACTGCAGCCTTCCAGGCTCCTCCGTCCATGGGATTTCCCAGGCAAGAGTACTGTTATGTGCACTTGGAACCTTTAAATGAGAACTGAAGAACCAAAGAAGCAGTTAAGACCAAGAGCCTATATATCTTAAAAAAAAAAATTATGGAGAAATCACAAGACAAAGGAAAAGAGTTTAACCTTGTAGGAGTGGTAAATTGTGGAAGTGACTAGGAAATATCAGGGGAAAGTAACGGAAGATAACGGCTTCCCTGGTGACTCAGTGGTAAAGAATCCGCCTGCAATGCAGGAGACTGAAGTTCAATCCCTGTGTCAGGAAGAGCCCCAGAAGAAGGGAATGGCNTGTAGGAGTGGTAAATTGTGGAAGTGACTAGGAAATATCAGGGGAAAGTAACGGAAGATAACGGCTTCCCTGGTGACTCAGTGGTAAAGAATCCGCCTGCAATGCAGGAGACTGAAGTTCAATCCCTGTGTCAGGAAGAGCCCCAGAAGAAGGGAATGGCAAACCACTCCAGTATCTGCCAGGAGAATCCCATGCACAGAGGAGACTGAAGGGCTACAGTTCATGGATTTGCAAAGAGTCGAACATGACTGAGCAACTAATGCTTTCACTTTAAGGGTGATTGAAGGGGGAAACATACATTCTCTTCACCCTTCATTCTTGGGGATAAGTCTCCCTTACCTTAGACTCTCACCATAAGGGTCCTCTGAAAATAATGAGCAGTCCACTTTCCAACATATGAGCAGCTCAGTCTTTTATATTATCACATGTAGGCTTACAACAAATCAAGCTCATTTTAGATAATTGTGACTTATTTTCAGCTCTGATTTCTTACTTTTACTTACTTGGACAAAGTCACATATCTTCAGTGATTTTTAGGTGTAGGCTATTCTATTTCCAGACTAAAGAAAAATGTTTTTAATATTTTCAGGAGGTAGTTCTGCTTTAAAAAATACCAATTTACCTTTCTAAATAGGACACTCAGGTTTTTAACATAAGCCCTCTATATTTGTGTATTTTTACTGAACTCCTCAAGCTTATAGATACTTGATTCATATTCTTGTGTGCACGCCAAGTCGCTTCAGTTGTATCTGACTCTTTGTGACCCTATGGACTCTATCCCACCAGGCTCCTCTGTCTTTGGGGATTCTCCAGGCAAGAATACTGGAATAGGTAGCTATGCCCTTCTCCAGGGGACCCTCCTGATCCTGGGATCAAACTCACATCTCTTATGTTTCCTGCATAGGCAGGTATGTTCTTTACCACTAGTGCCATCTGGGAAGCCCCTGACTCATATTCAGTTCAGTTCAGTCACTCAGTCGTGTCCGACTCTTTGTGACCCCATGAATTGCAGCACTCTAGGCCTCCCTGTCCATCACCAACNCAATGCAAAGAAAGAGGAAAACAACAGAATGGGAAAGACTAGAGATCTCTTCAAGAAAACTAGAGATACCAAGGGAACACTTCATGCAAAGATGGGCCCGATAAAGGACAGAAATGGTATGGACCTAACAGAAGCAGAAGATATTAAGAAGAGGTGGCAAGCATACACACAAAGAACTATATAAAAAAGATCTTCATGACCCAGATAATCACGATGGTGTGATAAATCACCTAGAGCCAGACATCCTGGAATGTGAAGTCAAGTGGGCCTTAGGAAGTATCACTATGAACAATGCTATTGGAGGTGATAGAATTCTAGTTGAGCTATTTTAAATCCTGAAAGATGATGCTGTGAAAATGCTGCATTCAATATACCAGCAAATTTGGAAAACTCAGCAGTGGACACAGGGCTGGAAAACGTCAGTTTTCATTCCAATCCCAAAGAAAGGCAATACCAAAGAATGCTCAAACTGCTGCACAATTGCACTCCTCTCACACACTAGTAAAGTAATGCTCAAAATTCTCTAAGCCTGGCTTCCGCAATTTGTGAACTGTGATCTTCCAGATGTTCAAGCTGGTTTTAGAGACGTGTCCAAAGACTGAAATAGAAAAAAGTTCACAGAGTGAAGGAGCTTTGGAGGTATTCGATCATTTGTAGAGGTCATGTGACTAGTTTTTGAACACTAAAATACATCCCTTTATTTGATCTTTGGGTTTCCTTTGTGCAGTCCAAGAAGAAACAAGCAAGTGGGAGAAATTTTTAGGAGGACAACCCCTGTTTAGAACCAATTTCAACAGGACATTATTTTGCATTTTATTTTATTTTGTTATGTTTTGTTTTTAAGCTTAAACAGAGGACAGATAAATAGCCAAGAGCAAAGAATTGGAAAACATTTTGTAGTTCCTTTTCTATTATTTCCATTTTCAGGAAGATTTTTGGTTTTGTGAGGTTTTGTTTTTTTTTTAATCTTTGTCTAATTATTACATGTGTGAAGTACCATTCTTTGAAATAACACCTTCCTTGTCTAACTCCAACTCCACTTTTGAAAAAAAAATTCTCACTTTTTAAAAGAGCTTTAGAAATTTGCTAATTTTACCTTGGGGGCAAGGAGGTAGGGGGCTTATGCCTTATATTGCTATAGATGAGATTTTTAAAAACTATTGTTTTCCTAAATCTTGGGTTCTCCTCTCTGAGTCACTAAATTGCTTTACTTCTTAGTTTAGAGCCTGCTAAGCTTGCTTTGCTATTGTTGTTCAGTTGCCAAGTCATGTCCAGTTCTTTGCGACCCCATGGACTGCAGCAGCCTGGGCCTCCCTGCCCCTTGCTGTCTCCTGGAGTTTGCCCAAGTTCATGCCCATTGAATGTGATGCCATTCTACCATCTTGTCCTCTGCTGCCCTCTTCTCATTCTACCTTCAATCTTTTCCAGCATCAGGGTCTTTTCCAAAGAGTTGCCTCTTCACACCAGGTGGCCAAAGTATTGGAGCTTCAACTTCAGCTTCAGTCCTTCCACTGAACATTCAGGGTTGATTTTCTTTAAGACTGACTGGTTTGATCTCTTCGTTGTATAAGGGACTCTCAAGAGTCTTCTCCAGTACCACAGTTCAAAAGCATCAATTCTTCAGTGCTCTACTTCTGCTCAAAACATAAATTTCAAATAAAGTTCCTCGAGTCAAATTTTATCAAGTTGCCCATATTTAATTAAGTTTTGGATTCCCATGGGAGCATGGAGTGGGAGAGAGGGAAAATACCATTTATTGAACATACAATGTGCTCTATGCACTATACATCATATTTTTAGTCAGTCTACAAACTGCTCATTGTGTAAGTGCCATTGTCTCTACTTTACAGATGAGGGATAAAAATGAAATTCAGAGAAACTGAATAAGCCTAAGATTACTCAGTGGATGCACGGCAGAAATAAAATTCAAATTCTGAACTCTTAGGTTTTTAACACTATTTTTCTCTGGCATCTCTTCAGTTGATGACTAGGTAACAAATAAACATTGCTTATGAAAATTTCTTTGCTGTTATGTTCATACTATTGCTAAGTGCTTAATTCCAGTTCTATCTTAAAATGTCTTTGTAATTCTGCCATTTCACAAATAATCTTTCTTTCCTTCAGAAGTGACTCTTTCTTGGATGACTCTATTATGCCACTTTATATTCAAAGTGTAAGGGGAATATTTCACTCATTTTCTCTAACAAACACTATCATATCTTTGGCTGACCATCCAGCCATAAAGCTTTCTATCTGGCTGCCCCCCAAATTAACTCAAATAGGTTTAAGGCTGCTGTCTGATTCCTTGAACTGTAAGGCTGTGAGGTAAAGGATGGAATAACTCTTAAATGCTGTCAAAGACCCTAAGAACAAATGATGAATGATAGTCATATCTGAGGTCAAGATAGAGTAGTAAATATCAAAGGGTCTTAGATAGAAATGCCAGAGGTATATCAAGAGCCTAGGTACAGAGGTAAAAAGATGAAG
Organism: Neotragus moschatus; assembly: GCA_006410615.1. Lineage (NCBI taxonomy): Eukaryota > Metazoa > Chordata > Mammalia > Artiodactyla > Bovidae > Neotragus > Neotragus moschatus. The sequence goes on along the minus strand of SJYA01002181.1, from coordinate 5,110 downwards.
GAGACAGTAAGAAGTATTAATAGCAGTAGTTCCCAAATTTGTATGTCTTTAAGGAGATTCTGATCTGTAGGTCTAGGGTAGAAACAAGGTATCTACATCATTAACACAGGCCAGAAGTGATCTTAATTTGAGAATCCCTACAAAACTCATCTCTGAAAACGATATCTATTGATGAGTTCACCACAAAGGAGAAGGAGCGGGGAATATCTATGATTTGGATATGATCTCTTCCACGCCTAGCCCATCTTGATATACAAGGGGCTGATCCATATAGGCAAAGCTTCAGAGAACAGGTTGAGGGAATGGAAAGTTTTGTTTATGACTAAGTTTTGTTTATGACAAAGGGCAGAATAGATTGGACAGATTGCAGAGAAATGATACTGCATGAGATCAATAACTAGAGGATGCTTAGAGCCATATAATTTAGGACATTTCATCTTTCACAAAATGTCTCTTGACCACATTTCCCCTTACAAAAGCTGCTTTATTTCTCAATTTCACTTTACTGCAAAATCTTCAAAGAGTTGTCAATTATTTCTCCCTTATTTCCTAACCTCATATTCCCTCTTAAATTCACTCCAGTCTGGCTTTATCTCTGTAACTTCAGCAAAGTTATCAGTCATCTTATTTCCAGTTATTATTTTTCAGTTTTGTTTACCACTCCAGTATTCTTACCTGGAGAATTCCATGGACAGAGGGGCCCAGCAGGCTACGGTTCACAGGTTTGCAAAGAGCTGGACACAACTGAAGGAACTGAGTGCAAATGCATGCATGATCTTACTGTGTTTTTATCTCTACCTTCCCACATAGTCTATTTTTAAAACAGCACCATAATTATCTTTCTAAGACATAATGTAGATCATGTTACTCTTGCACAACCCCTCTCAAGTGTACCCTTGCACACTCCACCCCAACCCTTGAATTTCAGTGAGAAGATACATTTTGAGTACTTGGCATTGGGTACAATTGGATAATCCTTTGGCTAAATTTTTTAGTTGAAGCATAATTATTTAAAATAATACAACTGTTTAACCTACCACAATCTCTTTCCCACACTGTTTACAAAAATAAATTTTGATGAATTTCAGACACATGTCATGTGTTTTATAAAAAATATGTATCTTTCAAAGAATAAAAGAAAATTTAAAGGAATATATTTATAATCTTGGATGTAGAATATCCTTAAAAGAGTTTCAGAAATCTAAATCAGAGTCACATCAATGAAAATTTTATTATTTTTAACTTTTTTAAAATTTTGGCCATGTTGTGAAGCATGAATATTGTTCAGTCTAAAAAAAGGAAATCCTGTCATATACTATTGCAAGGATGAACCTTGAAGACTGTATGCTAAGTAAAATAATCCAATCACAAAAGACAAATATTCATGATTCCATTTATATGAGATATTTAAAGTAATAAAACTCATAGAAATGAAAAAGTGGTTTCCAGGGGCTGAAGTGAGGAGGAAACAAGAGCTGTTGTTCCGTGAATATAGAGTTTCATTATGCAAGATGAAAAAACTATAGAGAGCTGTTGTACAACTATATGCGCATAGTTATTAATAACAATACTGTGACATATATCTAAAAGTTGTTAAGATAGTAAATTTATGTCATGTGAGGTTTTACACACACACACACACACACATAAATAAAACTAACAAAAAAGGAAGAAACCAAGACTTCCCCAGATGAATAATAACCGAGAAATTGTTTCTAGTATTGTTTCTAGTATACCTTACCCCACAAGAAATGATAAAAGGAGCCCTTTAACTGTAAATAAAAATACACAAGACAGTAAATTCAAATCCAAATGAAGAAATATCCACTAATAAAGGTAACCATATAGCTAAATATGAAAGTTTATGTATTTTTGGTTATAACTTCTCTTTTTAGTCTATTTGACTTAAAAGACATACAGAAAACAATAATTATAAATCTATGTCAGGTATGAAGTGCGTAAAAATGTAATTTGAGACAATAACAACCTAAAGGAGTGGAGGAGCTATACAAGAACAATGTTTTTATATATATTATTGAAATTAAGTTGGTGTTAACTTGAACTATCCATTAAGATGTTAACTGTAATCTCATGGGAAACCATTAATAACTAGAAAGTGTATAGTAAGAGAATTAAAAAGGAAAAAATGGTATACTAGAAAGCTATTATTTAACTAATCACTATTCACTTAACACAAAGGCTGTAATAGGATAACTAAGGAACTAAAAATATGAGACATATGTAAAACAAATAGATAAATCACAAATGTAAATCTTTTTCTAACAGTAAGTATAAATGAATTAAACTCTCAAATTTAAAGCAGAGATTGGCAGAATGGATTAAAAACTTGATCAAACTATATGCTGTCTACTAGAGACTCACATTAGAGCCAGGTCACAAAAAGACTGAGAATAAAGGAATGGAAAAGATATTTCACTAACCAAAAGAGAGCAAACAGTAAGCAAAAGAGAACTGGAGTGGCTATTCTAATATAAGACAAAATAGACTTTAAGACAAAAATGGTTATGCAAGATAAAGGGACATTCAGTTCAGTTCAGTTCAGTCCCTCAGTCATGTCCGACTCTTTGCGACCCCATGAATCACAGCATGCCAGGCCTCCCTGTCCATCACCAACTCCCGGAGTTCACTCAAACTCACGTCCATCAAGTTGGTGATGTCATACAGCCATCTCATCCTCGGTCGTCCCCCTCTCCTCCTGCCCCAAGTCTCTCCCAGCATCAGTCTTTTCCAATGAGTCAGCTCTTCACATGAGGTGGCCAAAGTACTGGAATTTCAGCTTTAGCATCATTCCTTCCAAAGAAATCCCAGGGCTGATCTCCTTTAGGATGTAGTGGTTGGATCTCCTTGCAGTCCCAGGGACTCTCAAGAGTCTTCTCCAACACCACAGTTCAAAAGCATCAATTCTTTGGCGCTCAGCTTTCTTCACAGTCCAACTTTTGCATCTATACATGACACTGGATAAACCATAGCCTTGACCAGACAGACCTTTGTTGGCAATGTCTCTGCTTTTCAATATGCTATCTAAGTTGGTCATAACTTTTCTTCCAAGGAATAAGTGCCTTTTAATTTCATAGCTGCAGTCACAATCTGCAGTAATTTTGGAGCCCCAAAAGATAAAGTTTGACACTGTTTCCACTGTTCCCCCATCTATTTCCCATTGATAAAATAGTCAATTCATCAAGAAGATACAACCACTGCAAATCTATATGCAGATACCAACAGAGACTTGAGATATGCTAAGCAAAAACTGACAGAGTTGAAGGGAGAAATTTCAACAACAGTAATTGGAGACTTCAACACTTCACTTTCAATAATGAATAAGACAACTAGACAAAAGATAAACAAGGAAATATAAGACTTGAATGACATTATAAATCAACTAAACCAAAGACACACATATAGAACACTTCAGCTACAAACAGCAGAATTCACATTGTTCCCAAATGGATATAGAACACTCTTCAGCATAGAATGTGTTGGGCCATAAAACAAATTTCAGTAAGGTTTAAAATATTGAAATGATATAAAGTATCTCCTCTGACAACAATAGAATGAAATTACAAATGAATAAGAGAAGAAATCAATAAAAGAAGAAAATCTAGAGATTCACAAATATGTGGAAATTAAACCACACAGTCTTAGACAACCAATGGGTCAAAGAGGAAATCAAAAGGAGAAGTCAAAGAGGAAATCAAAAGGAAATAATTTGAGATGAATGAAAACAAATCACAAGATACCAAAACTTTGAGATGCAGCAAAAGCAGTCCTTTAGGGTAAATTTATAGATGTGAACATCTACAGTTTAAAAAAAGAAGATTTGGAATCCACAACCTAACACTCCACTGTAGGGATCTAGAGAAAAATAGAGCAAACTAACCCCAAAGCAACTAGAAGAGAAGAAGTATTTAAAATTACAGCAGAGATAAGCAAAATAGTGTGTAGATACACAACAGAAAGAACCAGTGAAACAAAATGTTGGTTCCTTGAAGAGGGCAGAAAATTGACAAACTTTTATCTAGATTTACCAAGCAAAAAAGAGAGAAGACTCAAATTAATAAAATCAAGAATGAAAATAGACATTACTTTAAATATTACATAAATAGAAAATGTATAAGAGAATGTTATGAAAAATATATACTAACAAATTGGATAACTTGGATAAAATAGACATATTCCTAGAAACACACAGAAAAATAAAACTGACTAAGAATAAATAGAAAATTTGAATAAACCTGTAACAAGTAAAAAGATTGATTCATTTATCTAAAAACTTGCAACTAATAAAATCCTAGAACCAGATAGCTTCACTAACAAATTTTATTTATCAAACATTAAAGGAAAAATAACACTAGTCCTCAACACAACATGATCAAGTAGGATTTATTTCAGGAACATAAGGGCGGGTCAACATGAAAATCAATGTAATACACCACTTTATGATAATGAAGAAGGGAAAGTCAGATGATCACTTCAATAGATGCAGAAAAAACATTTGACAAATTCCAGCACCCTTCCATGAAAAAAAAAAAAAAATCTTCAAGCCAGAAGGAGACAGCAGAATCTTCCCCAGCCTACGAAAGGGCATCTGTGGAAAGAAAAACTCACATCTAACATCATACTTGAAACTTTCTCCCTAAAATCAGGAACAAGAGAAAGATATCTACTTTACACTTCTATTCACTATCTAGTACTGGAAGTTCTAGTAAAAGCAATTAGGCAAGAAAAAGAATAAAAGTCATCCAAATTGAAAAGGAAAAGTAAAGCTATTTCTATTCACTATGGCATAATTTCAAATACCAAAAACTGTAAAGAATCTATTAACAAACTGTTAGAGCTAACAAATGAATTCAGCAAAGTTGCAAGATACAAGATCACTTATAAAAATCAATTATAATTTTATATTCTGTCAATGAACAATAAACCCTGTTGGTCCCTTGGCTAAGACTCCACGTTCCCAATGCAAGGGCCCTGTTTTCTATCCCTGGTTAGGAAACTAGATCCCACATACCACAACTGAGAGTTCACACAACAAAATCAGAGGTCCCAGGTGGTGCAATTAAGACCCAGTGCAGCAAAGTAAATAAATAAA
>SJYA01002180.1:100946-155706 GCA_006410615.1 Neotragus moschatus | reverse complement strand
GGAGGGATTGGGGGCAGGAGGAGAAGGGGATGACAGAGGATGAGACGGCTGGATGGCATCACCAACTCGTTGGACGTGAGTTTGAGTGAACTCCGGGAGTTGGTGATGGACAGGGAGGCCTGGCATGCGCAATTCATGGGATTGCAAAGAGTTGGACAGGACTGAGCGACTGAAGTGAACTGAACTGAGAAGTCAGGGGATATTGCATTACAAAGTTCAGCAGCAGAATGGTTCACTCTAGAACTGTTTGCTTTTTGGTTCTTTCAGTATTTACAAGTTAGATTCCACTGGGAGAAGACCTATTGACTTAATAGGGTGAGGCTCCAAAGAGCATTGTTTTCCACTGAGTTCCAAAGAGCCTTGGACCTTCATTACACACGGGCTGCTGTATTTGAATTTCTTCTCCGCAATCACCTTGGCTCATGGCCTTAGGTGATTAAGTTGTATGTTTCAACAGCTCAGAAAGGCAGGCAAGCTGTTTTGTGAGAAACTTTGCTAAGCTGCAGGAGAGTATGAAGGTTTTGTTGCCTGGCACTCAAACAATCGGTCTGTTTGTTGGTGCAAATAAAACGGGTCAATTCATTTAAAGAAAACAAAGAATGTGGCAGGTTGTGTAGCATGATGTAGACAAAACCACTGGCTGACGGAGAAGTTCTCATCCTTCACAGGCGGCCCAGCCACGTGCAATCTCAGACACACTATAATTACACTTAGTCAATTTTTTTTTCCTTTTTATTTTGAATAAAACAAACTTCTGGATTCAACAGCTCAGATCCCAGTTGGCTGGGAAGGATCTCTTTTCTTTTCTTGGCTCCCCCACCTCTCTCCTGTCATCAAGATTATGAATTATCATGTGGCTGGTGGCTGGGGCAGAAGGGGGGGGCTGGTTTGGATGGAGAGAGGNACAGCTCAGATCCCAGTTGGCTGGGAAGGATCTCTTTTCTTTTCTTGGCTCCCCCACCTCTCTCCTGTCATCAAGATTATGAATTATCATGTGGCTGGTGGCTGGGGCAGAAGGGGGGGGCTGGTTTGGATGGAGAGAGGTTTCGAAGCCTGTTTCCTCAGCTCAAAGTCCAAGTCCCAGCCCAGCTGCGGCTGTGCCTCCAGGCCAGGAAGCTGTTCTCTTTATTTCCCAGAAGATCCAGGAAGAGGCCGGCCCAGTTGCTAAACAACTCAGAGCTCCCGCCAAAGGGGCAGGGGTGCTGGTGGGTGCCTGCTGTGTGAGGCCCAGAATCTCCTGAGGATCCGGACAAACCCCTTGTAGAGCTCAGCTTGGCTTAACAGTTCCCTCAGCCTTCAGAGACTAGGCCCAGATACCAGGTCCATGCTTCTTCATCATTTGGCTCCTCAGTGTCCAGCTTAGTCCAGTCCCTCATTTGGTAGACAGTGAAGAGGCACTGGCTCTCCAGACTGGCGGCATGGTCGGGACCAAAAGCTGGCTCTCCTGCCTTCCCATCAGGCTCTCAGCTGGTCCAGAGAAGGAGGCATAATGTCTAAGGAAACTAGGGTCTAAAGTGAGCAAGTAAGGAGAAAAATTGTGTGTGGTCAAAATTTTTCTTGACCATCTCTTTGAAGGACTTGCCTTGGTTAGAGACTGATGAAGTCAAAACACAGTCATTTTTCTCCCAGTATTGGACCTGACTGCTGCTGCTTCTCAAATGATATAGCTGGCTTATGGTCAGGTTAAATGAAAAATCATGTCTATAATTACTCTCTATATGATATAGTAATGATGCTACGGAGGGCATGTGGCTACAACAGCATAGTTTAATTGATGCTCTCCCTGGGGTCCAAAGCCAGTGGGAAGGACAGGTGGGACCACCTACACTATTGTATTATCTATTTGTTTTGATTCTTTGGACATTAGCTAACTTGTGTAATTTTCATGTGGGAGCAGAGTGAGTCCACTGTATACCTCTGTCTTGTCCTCTTGTGCTGTGTACCTAATTCTCTCTCTACTTCTTTCCTTCTATGTAAAATGGGAATAATAAATACTTACCTTATAGGGTCCTTGAGAGATTCAAATGAGAAAATGTGTATAGGGTGCTTAGAATGTGGCTGGCTCAACAAAACAACCTCCCCCCAAAACACTCAGGAACTGCGGGTTTGAGAATGCACATGATGATAAGCTAGTGATACTTTAATGGTGCTTCAGGGGGTTAGACCTTGTACATGCCCAGAATCCTTCTAATTTGGGATTTCATGCCTTCTTTTTTTTTTCTTTCCTCCTCACTTCCTCCTTATCTCCTTTAATTTGGCTTGGTTGTCTCTTTGATTATTTTGAAAATAGAAGCCAAAGTATAGGAATATAAGGTGTAGATCCCAGGCACAAGGTACATAATGCATATTAATATTTAAGTGAGATTCCCTATATCCCTGGATGTGAGATAATATTTTCTTAGCCCACGTCTCAAAGTAGAAGCATATTGGACTGGTGTAACTTTGATCTGATTAAAGACAGAACGGTTGCACTGGGGATAGTAATTATCCAATAACTAATTATTTTGACTAATTGTTATTTATATTTAACAAAAGTTTGGAGGTTTGGAGACATACAGGCCAGTTCTGTGTCTTTTATATATTCACAAGGTATCCTTGGACAAGTCTCTTCACCCTGGGTCTTAGATGTTCTCTTTGTACAACAAAGAGATTGAATCTTTTACTACTGAACAATTTTCATCAAGCAAAAATCCTACACTAAACTCCAATAAAAAACCAAAACAGGTTGAAGTGGAGCGCTTCTGGGTGAAGAGCCGATATCTTGTCTAGAGTTTTTCTAACTTGGGATACTCTTTGTCTCCTTAAAAAACTTCTTATGGACTTTTAAGATACTCTCTGGCACCAAGGAAGAAAGCCCTCTGTCCTCAATGAGTGAAAGGGTTATTCACTTCAGTTGTGTCCCACTCTTTGTGAATCCACAGACTATAGCCTGCCAGACTCCCCTGTCCATGGGATTCTCAAGTCAAGAATACTGGAGAAGGGTTGCCATGCCCTTATCCAGGGGATATTCCTGACTCAGGGATCAAACCCAGGTCTTCTGCTTTGCAGGCAGGTTCTTTACCATCTGAGCCACCAGGGAAGCCCTCACTAGTCTTAATTAAATGATATATCTGCCCTCAACAGTTTAGAAATCTTCTGGATCCCAGTGAGAAAGGGAATAGATCTCAGATGGAATTCCAAAGGGGCTGCTGAAGAAAACATCTTATCTATCATTTTTGGACTGCTTTCTCTGAAGGAAACACTGTGCTTAGTGTCTTGCAAAGGCCAGCCCATTTAATCCTAACAATCGCACTCAAAAGTAGCTACTATTATTATTCCCATTTTACAGTTGAGGAAACTGAGACTTAGTGAGGTTAAGTGGCCTCAGGTTACAGAGTTAGGATTTGAACTGGTCTGTCTATCTCCAGAGCTCATGTTCTTTTTTTTTTTTTTTTAATTTTTAATTTTATTTATTTATTTTTTTTCATCTCAGGTGTACATAAGCAGAGCTCATGTTCTTAACCATTTATCCAGCTTCCAGCTACTGAAGTCAAGGGGATATGCTACAGGCTTGAGGATGGCTGCTCTATTTTATTATCTTGCTCACTGCTTAAAACCAGTAATTGTAATTGCTTAGAAGTAGTTGCCAGATGTAATTTTTGTTAATGGATCTGTGTAAACTTGCATGTTATGAACATTAATAATTCACACCTTGAATAAGGTTGTTCATTGGTGCACCCTCTTCATCAACAGTGAGATTGAACTGTGATTTGTGTACTCTTGCAGACAGACTGTAGGATGTTTCGTAGATAACCCAGTTGTCCTTGAACTGGACAGGAAAGGCTGCTTTTGCTCTTGGCTGCCGCCTTCGCTGTCTCCTGTCACTGTCCAAGTTCAGGAGCGCCTCCTCATTTAGTCATCCAATCAGCTTGGAGTCCAACTCCTGGCTGGCCAGGCACCTGTTAATCAGGATGACTTAAGCCAAGAGCTAAGCCAACAGCCATCTTTATACGTTAAATGATGCAGACAGCCCAAGAAACATGTTGGCTCTGCACTGTCCTTCTGACTCATCATCCTCTGTATGACTTGACTCTTCTGTTCCCCTCACCCACTTCTGGGGTGTTTTTCAGTTTTCAAAGCATTGTAAATTCCATTATCTCATTTGATTCCCAAGTCACCACTAGGAGCTAGATAATTCTGGCCCCAGTTTCCAGATGAAGAAACCAAGATGCAGTGGGGTTCCATGAATCAACCCAAATTATGTGGCTAATAATTTGCCGAACAATGACTCAAATCCAGGCTTTTGGTCTCCAAATGATATGTCCTAACTTTGATATAGTCTATGGAATTTAAAAGTTTTTCTCTTTTTTCTTCCCTAGTTTGACCTCTGACTTCATAAGCTTCAGTCTTTCCATTCATGATCCCATTACAGTGGCTGATAATTTTGGATCCTGGTTATCATTCCTTATGGACAACATAGTGACTCCATTTGTTTTTCAGTTTACTCCTTCATTTTATCAGGCTCCTCTATCCATGGAATTTTCCAGGCAAGAGTATTGGAATGGGTTGCCATTTCCTTCTCCAGGGGAACTTCCCAACCTGAGGATCGAACCTGGGTCTCCCCTATTGCAGGCAGATGCTTTACCATCTGAGCTACCAGGGAAGTCATCATTTTATCATTGATTCACAAACATTTACTACATATCTACTGTGCACCAGGCACTGGGTTCAGGGTTGGGGTTACCAGGAAGAACAAGAGGCCATTCGGAGCTCTGTCGTGTTGGATGCCATTGATTAAGTTCTTCTCTTTCCTTCATTGCCTCCTTCTCCTTCTTCCATGCCTTTGATGTTGGTCCAAAACAAACAGAAAAGCACAGGGGGAGAGCCTGAGCTGAGAAATGCATATCTAGAGTACTGCTGAGGGTGAAGCTGAAGTATAGCCTGGAGGTGGGGGGGCGGGTCACTGCTCATACTTTGTGCTCTAAGCTCTGAAAGGAAAGAGACTGCTTAGGGAGAGGCCACAGAGCAGAGGTGCCTGCAGGCTGGATCTGGGGCTCAGATGCTTGTGTGAAGCCTACAATGAGTTTTAGAAAAAACTGAATTAGTCACTGACATTTAAAAATAACAAAAGTACATAAAAACCACCTAGGTTTCTGGCTTCTCTTTAATTGATGGAAGGAGTGTGTGCTGTGCTCTGTGACTGTAAAAATCACTCAGTTGTGTCCAACTCTTTGCAACCCCATAGACTATACAGTCCATGGGATTCTCCAGGCCAGAATACTGGAGTGGGTAGACATTCCCTTCTACAGGGGATCTTCCCACCCCAGGGATCGAACATAGGTCTCCTGTATTGCAGGTGGATTCTTTACTGGCTGAGCCACCAGGGAAATCCATTATTAAAAAAAAAAAAAAAGTACATAAAAATCTAGGTTTCTGGCTTCTTTTTAATGATGGAAGGAGTGTGTTAGCTGTGCTCAGTGGGTATCCAACTCTTTGTGACCACATGGACTGTAGCCTACCAGGCACCTCTCTCCATGGAATTCTCCAGGCAAGACTGCTGGAGTGGGTTGCCATTCCCTTCTTCAGGGGATCTTGCAACCCAGGGATCAAACTCGAATCTCGTGTGTCTCCTGCATTGCAGGTAGATACTTTACTGCCGAGCCATCTGGGCAAGATGTGGCAATACTGGGTCCACATCATAAGGCAACAGGTGGGTGGAGCTGGGGTGCTGTGGCTCCTTTAGAGGGTTCCATGTTTTCCAGGTCCCACTGTCCCCAGAGGGCCTGGCCTTCTCATTTCCATTACTTGCCATTACCTTGAAGACTTTTGAGTTTGTGATCCTCATAGAGCAATGGGTAGGACGTATAGCTGGGGAATATGGGAATATTCATGCTCCGTGGATAATGCACTCCTAGGTTGTTCTCTTTTTTCTGCTTTCACCTCCAGCTCTTTCTCTTTGCTCTAGGTTCTATTCACAAGACATGAGTTCAAGCTTCCTAAAGGGAAGGGAGGACCTCTTCAGAGAGGAAGTTCAGTATGCTGCTTATTGCAGTGGGTATGGGTGGAGGTGGTTTTTCCTACTAATAGGATGAAGCTCATTCCCCGGCCTCCAGAGCATTCGTCAATAATCAGTGCCAAGAATGGTGGAAATTAAGAGACCCCCCCCCAACCCCCACCACAGTCCTACCAAGTAAAGAGAAAAGATAAAGAGGGTTGGGAGTTCAGTGTTCAGTTTCAGAGCCAGTAAGCACTCAGACCATGGCTAGATACCAATTTGTGTTTTGCTCTCCAATTGCCACTGGACTGATTTTCCCCCTGCAATGTAATCTTGTTATGCTGCAGTTACACTGGACCATGTAAGTTCATCCTTGTTCTCCAATGAGACAAACACCCTCTTGCCTGCTCTTTTTGCTTTTATAAAAACAATCATTACAGTATTTTCTACTTTAGTCTAAATATGCTTATATATATATAAAGGAACCCAAAGACATATCTTGCACATGCTCCAAAGAAAGCAATATCTTGGGTTCTGAGTTGTGTTTGTGCCCTGCTTGAATCCTCTAAAAACTCCGAAAAAGAGAGTTAGAGTTCTGGATTTTAGATGCGTGCTGCCTGAAGCTTTCTGTGTGATCTCAGAAAGGTCATTTTCCTTCTCTGGGCTTCAGGTCTTCATTTGTAGAATGAATGGGCTGGACTGGATCAGCCTTCCCAAAATTCAGTTGTTCAAGACCCAATTTCAGTGATTTTTGTCACAACTCAGTATTGCCCGTTTTATTGTTAGTATACTATTTTTGACTGACATTTAAGTACATCTCTTTTATAACTCGTTTCATATTGCTACTAAAAATGGAAAACTGTATCATGTCCCCCAAGTAGAAGAGAACCTTAAAAATAAGCACAGTGAGAACAAAGCTATTATTTTCCAGTCAGATACTGTTGGCTGCCAAATAATGGTAGTTCCCATTGGCTGAGTGTCCTGAGCCAAGTCTGCTTCTCGTGAAATTGCTCATTTGATCCTCACAGTAACTCTGTGAAAGAGGGACTATTACCCCATTTTACAGATGAATAAACTGAGCAACAGGGAGGTTGATTATCTTGCCCAAGTCTCAAGGTCAGTGTGTGTCTTAGCTAGGATTTTAATCCAAGCAAGCTGTCCCATGTTGCCTGTTGGTGTGGGCCAGCTGTTTCTGTTAAAAAAGGACATCAGCTAGTGTTGCAGAATGTTAAAGACACATCTAAAGGAGAGTTTCTCAGTGATGAAATTGGAAGGCATTGAAGAGAATCGAAGGAGGACAATTTGATCACCAAGTGATTCACATCTTCTACTCCTTAACTCATCCTGTGTGTTTGCCATCCCTACTGTCTACCTGACTCTTCTGTGATTCACTTGCTCTGTACCTAAACCCTTATCTTACTCATTTTCAATGGCTGTATATCACATTTGGCCTCTAGTTGTTTTTCTTAAGCGAAATTTTAGAAGAAAGGCACAAAATGGGATTTTTCACACAAGGCCGCTCCCCTCCATTAGGAACACAAAGGGAGTTTGAGATTAGCTGCAATCAGCTAATCCCCATAATAATTGCAATAATGATGTCCCCATAATATTGCAATAATGACTTGGAATATCTTTTAATAGCAGTTAACAAATCCTGGAGGGCCAGTGTGGCTCTTTGGCAATTGTCATTCACATCACTCAACATCTCTCTTTTCCATCCTGGATTCCTGGGGGATTCAGGGTGGTGGCTGGCAACAGAGGGTAGGGGTGAGGGACCATGGGGCAGGACCAACTCTGGAGGAGTGTGGAGCTGAGTCGGGCCTGAAAGACTGACTCATAGCAGGCCTGGGGCCAGAGTCATGAGAAGTTGATCCAAACATTTGTGCAAAGTGCTCTCTGATGTGTGCTAAAGGGCCCCCATAAATGTGACACGTTCCCCATCTTCGAAAAGAGGCAGTGGCAGGCACTGCTTGCAGGTGCAGTGGCCTGAACTTTCTGCCAGAAGTACAAGTCATTGATACTGTGTAAGCCGGCACACTCTGGTCTTCCTCACAGCGTCTGAGGAAAGGGTCCAGTGGCTGGAGTGTGGCAGAGTGACTCCATAGCACAGAGGCTGCAGGTCTGTTTTTACTTGTATCTTAATGACCATAGCAAAAAGAGTTATGGAGCCCATGCTGTGTATCAATATTGGGCTAAGTGATCAGCGTGCATTATCACATTCAGACCTCATAACAACTCTGTGGGGTAGTACTATTATTATTCCTATGCTACCAATGAGGAAACAGCTCTGGAGGTCAGTGAAGTAACTAACAAGTGGTGAAGCCAAGGTTTGAAGCCAGGTAGCCTGGCTTCAGAGCCAGAGCTATTTTTTTTTTTTTTCCCCCAGTTGTACTGTTCAGCATGTGGGATCTTAGTTCCACAGCCAGGAATTAAACCCAAGCACCCTGGCATTGGAAGCACAGTATTAAACACTGGACCACCAGGGAAGGGAAGTCCCAGTGTGTTAGTCGTTCAGTTGTGTCTGACTGTGACCCCTGGACTATAGTCCACCAGATTCCTCTGTCCATGGAATTCTCCAGGCAAGAATATTGGAGTGAGTAGCCATTCCTTTCTCCAGGGGATCTTCCCAACCCAGGGATCAAACTCAGGTCTCCTGCATTGCAGGCAGATTCTTTACTTTCTGAGCCACCAGGGAAGCCTGGGAAGTCCCAGAGCCAAAGCCTTTTTAAGCTGTGAGATACATTATTGGGCAGCTCCTAGGGGACTCACAGAATGGTAGGAGATGTTCTCATAGATGTATCTGAAAATGTTTGCTTAGGTCACTGCCATTGAATGACTCAGATCTAGCCAGACTTTAGCATTGGATGATGTATCAGCAGTTACTTTTCTGCTCTGTAGTTTGGAGGGGCAGCTGATCACAGAATGTGTTGTGTTTTTATTAATCTTTGCTCTGGGATAAGCTCTGGAATTGGAGGTATAAGGACTATCTGCTGTGTGACCTTGGGCAGACAATTTAACCTCTCTGGGCCTTAGTTTTTGTATCTGTAAAACAGCGGCAAATAGTACCAATCACATAGGGATATTTGGGGGATGAAATGAGTAAATATTTGCCAGGTGCTTAGATAGTGCTTGGCACTGAGCAAGATAACTGTCAATAAAGGAAGAGTGGGGACTTTCTTGGTGGTCCAATAGCTAAGATTCTGAGCTCCCAATGCAGTGGGTCCAGGTTCAGTCCCTGGTTGGGGAACTGGATCCCACATGCTGCAACTAGGACTTTGCATGCAGCAAATAAGGATCTTGCATGCTGCAATGAAGACTGAATATCCTTAGTGCCACAACTAACACTTCAGTCAGTCCAGTCCTGTCCGACTCTCTGCAGCCACATGGACTGCAGCACGCCAGGCTTCCCTGTCCATCAACAACTCCTGGAGCTTGCTCAAACTCATGTCTATTGAGTTGGTGATACCATCCAACTGTTTCATCCTCTGTTGTCCCCTTCTCCTCCTGCCTTCAATCTTTCCCAGCATCAGGGTCTTTTCCAATGAGTCAGTTCTTTGAGTCAGGTGGCCAAAGATTTATTGGAGTTGCAGCTTCGGCATCAGTCCTTCCAATGAATATTCAAGACTGATTTCCTTTAGGACTGACTGGTTGGATCTCCTTGCAGTCTAAGGGACTCTCAAGAGTATTCTCCAACACCACAGTTCAAAAGCATCAATTCTTTGGCGATCAGCTTTCTTTATAGTCCAACTCTCACGTCCATACATAACTACTGGAAAAACCATAGCTTTGACTAGATGGACCTTTGCTGGCAAAGTAACGTCTCTGCTTATTAAAATGCTGTCCAGGTGGGTCATAGCTTTTCTTCCAAGGAGCAAACATCTTTTAACTTAATGATTGCAGTCAACATATGCAGTGATTTTGGAGTTCCCCAAAATAAAGTCTCTCACTCTTTCCAGTGTTTCCCCATCTGTTTGCCATGAAGTGATGGGACCGGATGCCATGATCTTCATTTTCTGAATGTTGAGCTTTAAGCCAACTTTTTCACTCTCCCCTTTCACTTTCATCAAGAGGCCCTTTAGTTCTTCTTCACTTTCTGCCATTAGGGTGGTGTCATCTGCATATCTGAGGTTATTGATATTTCTCCTGACAGTCTTGATTCCAGCTTGTGCTTCATCCAGCCTGGCATTTCACATGATATACTCTGCATATAAGTTAAATAAGCAGGGTGACAATATACAGCCTTGAGGTACTCTTTTCCCAATTTGGAACCAGTCCATTGTTCCACGTCTGGTTCTAACTGTTGCTTCACTAACACTTAGCACAGCCAAATAAATAAATAAATAAATATTTTAAAAAAGGAAGAGTGGCTGGTAGGACCCTAAAAGCTGTGGATCTTGAATACTCTTTGCTGTCAGCTCACCCCAAGGAATGTAACCACTTTGCCTACATGGNCCATTGTTCCACGTCTGGTTCTAACTGTTGCTTCACTAACACTTAGCACAGCCAAATAAATAAATAAATAAATATTTTAAAAAAGGAAGAGTGGCTGGTAGGACCCTAAAAGCTGTGGATCTTGAATACTCTTTGCTGTCAGCTCACCCCAAGGAATGTAACCACTTTGCCTACATGGTCCTCTAGAGAATCTCTCTACTCAAATTGTGCTCCATGGACCACCAGCAGCAGGATCACCCATGAGTTGTTTGAAATGCATGTCCTACCTGAGACCTACTGAATCATACTCAGCACTTAGCGAGACCCCCATGTGATGTGTAGACACAATCAAGTATGAGAAGCAAAGCTTTGTAAATTTTAAAAACAAATAAAAGAAGAAGATAAAAATCTCAACTCTTCTCTTTGTTGGAGATCCTGTCCAAAGCATGTACTTTTGGTTTTCTAAGCTAGAACCTTTAGGATAGTAATACTTCACATATTGGTAGTCCTTTCTAATTAGACTAAAGAATGTCAGGACTCAAGAACAGGAATCTCGCAGAGGATGGGTGGTAGGGGGTGGTGGGTGGAACAAGCCCACCCAGTATTGCTTGCTTTGCAGTACCACCTGGTTTGGTACACAGAGCAGCCGATTTCCACTTTACAGATATGAAAACTGAGGCTTAGAGTCCTAAGTGATTTTTCAGAATTTCCCTGCTACCAAAGGTCAGAGTCAGGAGTAAGCCCAAGGCTTTTGATGTCCTAATTTAGGGCTCATTGCAGTTTTCACACTGTTCATCAACAAGGAGTGAATCATTGCTGATTCTTCCTCCATCTCGGTTACCTACATAGCCTGTCACCAAGTGCTATGACTTTGTTCCCCCAGGATGACTTGGATTCAGCCGATCATTGTGACTTCCCTGGCTCTAGCCTCAACTAAGCTCTTGTAATGATAGCAATATTAGTTATCGCACATTGAGACATTCTGCTCAGATCTTTCCTTGTATTAATTAACTTGTCTAACTCTCCCAGCCACTCTATGAGATGACAATATTATCACCACCTAATCACTGATGATGAAACTGAGGCTCCAAGTGAGGAAGTTGTCCATGATCAAATAACTGCTTGTTTGATAGGTGGGATTTGAATGTGCGAAGCTGTTCAGGCCTCACTAGCTTTTGAGCTGGTATGTCCCTCCATGGTCTGCTCTTCAAGTCTTAGTAGCACATGTTTCTGTCTTTCCTCCTCTTCCTTTTGCCCTTCCAGCAAGACTTCTCTTGAATAGCCTATTCCAGTGAAGCTTCCTTCTTTTTTCATTTTACAACACTCAGAAATTTCCATCACACTTTATGATTAAATTATTCATTTAATTTCTTGTCATTCTCATGAGAGTGTGAGCTCTGTGCAGGCAGGGGCTGGTCACAGTTGTTGTTACAACACAGTGATCAGCACAGAGTAGGTGCTCAGTACCTGTTTAGTAAGTGAACACAGCTCACTGCGTGAGTTTGGTTTCTTCACCTAGAAGAATCATATATGGAGAGAATCCGAAATGACATCTGTATCCCCAGCAGTATGTAAAATAGCTCTAGAACCATCTGGATCATGAATATTTATTGACATGGAGTTATATGTTCCTCTCAGTTATTCCTTCACTCAACAAGCATTCACTGACGGCTGAGATAGGCATTGGTATTTAGTTCTTTGGGGTTCTTATCGCTGGCTAGCAGAAGGCATGGTAAGGCCTTTGTAACCACTGTGTTTATCACCACCAGGATACTGTTGGAGATTTCCGGCCAAGGTAAGAAGATACTCTACCTCAGATGACATCTTGGACACAGCTTGAGGTCCCGAGGCCCAGTGGCTCCACTGGCCACAGCCTGAATCTGGGCCTGTGTACCAGCAGGGGCCCACAGGGAGTCATAGCCTGTGCCCTAGCCAGCTTCTTGGCAGAAACCAGTGTTGATGAACGACAGGAGGAATTTATGCCTTTGAGTCATGAGCCAACTGACTGGCTGCTACAGATTAGCTAACAGAATAAGTTATTTCAGCCACTTGTGGTTCACCCAAGAGCTGGCGCCAGGGTGGAAGCTGGGCACATCTTCCTTGGAGGGCTGAGAGCTGCTAGAGATAACAGCAGAGCTCAGATGAAAGATTACTGAGTGGGGGCATCCAGACTCAAGGGTATGTGACTGACTCTTCCGTCTTTAGAGCACAGTCTCACAGTCCATTTCTTGGTTGTCTTCTAACTGCTGAGAAGCCACAACTTCCTCAAAAGAAAGCTCTCAAAGGGTGCATGTAGGTAATTTGGAGGGGTAGGGGCCATGGGGTGAGAAGACCCTTCTGGTTGATTCACTGTGAAGGAGCTGGCCTGTGATCCCTTCTGTCCAGCAGTCAATACTGGGTGGGCTTGTTCTACCCACCACCCACTACCCATCACTCTTCCAGAGTCCTGTTCTTGAGTCTTGCCATTCTTGTCTTCCTAGACTAAATGCAGCTGAATCCCTATTCAGGTCTCAGAAGTGTGTCTTATTGCAGTACAGGGAGGAAGGGGTCATAACTGGGGAGGGGGTGAGGGGTGAGTGGAGAGTCTTCTAGGTAGGCCTTTGGGCACTGTGCTACAGATGCCCCACCTCCTGACTCTCAGTCTTTTTAGTAGCCCCCAGTCCCTCTTCCAGAGAAGGCGATGGCAACCCACTCCAGTACTCTTGCCTGGAAAATCCCATGGAGAGAGGAGCCTGGTAGGCTGCAGTCCATGGGGTTGCTAGGAGTTGAACATGACTGAGCAACTTCACTTTCCCTTTTCACTTTCATGCATTGGAGAAGGAAATGGCAACCCACTCCAGTGTTCTTGCCTGGAGAATCCCAGGGACGAGGGAGCCTGGTGGGCTGCAGTCTATGGGGTAGCACAGAGTTGGACACGACTGAAGCGACTTAGCAGTAGCAGCAGTCCCTCTTCAAGTCCCTCTCTTTTCTCTGAGCCTCAACCTCTCCCATGGGGCTGAGCAAAAGTTAAAAAGAACCTTNTCAAGAGTCTTCTCCAACACCACAGTTCAAAAGCATCAATTCTTTGGCGATCAGCTTTCTTTATAGTCCAACTCTCACGTCCATACATAACTACTGGAAAAACCATAGCTTTGACTAGATGGACCTTTGCTGGCAAAGTAACGTCTCTGCTTATTAAAATGCTGTCCAGGTGGGTCATAGCTTTTCTTCCAAGGAGCAAACATCTTTTAACTTAATGATTGCAGTCAACATATGCAGTGATTTTGGAGTTCCCCAAAATAAAGTCTCTCACTCTTTCCAGTGTTTCCCCATCTGTTTGCCATGAAGTGATGGGACCGGATGCCATGATCTTCATTTTCTGAATGTTGAGCTTTAAGCCAACTTTTTCACTCTCCCCTTTCACTTTCATCAAGAGGCCCTTTAGTTCTTCTTCACTTTCTGCCATTAGGGTGGTGTCATCTGCATATCTGAGGTTATTGATATTTCTCCTGACAGTCTTGATTCCAGCTTGTGCTTCATCCAGCCTGGCATTTCACATGATATACTCTGCATATAAGTTAAATAAGCAGGGTGACAATATACAGCCTTGAGGTACTCTTTTCCCAATTTGGAACCAGTCCATTGTTCCACGTCTGGTTCTAACTGTTGCTTCACTAACACTTAGCACAGCCAAATAAATAAATAA
Organism: Neotragus moschatus; assembly: GCA_006410615.1. Taxonomy (NCBI): domain Eukaryota; kingdom Metazoa; phylum Chordata; class Mammalia; order Artiodactyla; family Bovidae; genus Neotragus; species Neotragus moschatus. The sequence goes on along the minus strand of SJYA01002180.1, from coordinate 141,616 downwards.
ATAAATATTTTAAAAAAGGAAGAGTGGCTGGTAGGACCCTAAAAGCTGTGGATCTTGAATACTCTTTGCTGTCAGCTCACCCCAAGGAATGTAACCACTTTGCCTACATGGTCCTCTAGAGAATCTCTCTACTCAAATTGTGCTCCATGGACCACCAGCAGCAGGATCACCCATGAGTTGTTTGAAATGCATGTCCTACCTGAGACCTACTGAATCATACTCAGCACTTAGCGAGACCCCCATGTGATGTGTAGACACAATCAAGTATGAGAAGCAAAGCTTTGTAAATTTTAAAAACAAATAAAAGAAGAAGATAAAAATCTCAACTCTTCTCTTTGTTGGAGATCCTGTCCAAAGCATGTACTTTTGGTTTTCTAAGCTAGAACCTTTAGGATAGTAATACTTCACATATTGGTAGTCCTTTCTAATTAGACTAAAGAATGTCAGGACTCAAGAACAGGAATCTCGCAGAGGATGGGTGGTAGGGGGTGGTGGGTGGAACAAGCCCACCCAGTATTGCTTGCTTTGCAGTACCACCTGGTTTGGTACACAGAGCAGCCGATTTCCACTTTACAGATATGAAAACTGAGGCTTAGAGTCCTAAGTGATTTTTCAGAATTTCCCTGCTACCAAAGGTCAGAGTCAGGAGTAAGCCCAAGGCTTTTGATGTCCTAATTTAGGGCTCATTGCAGTTTTCACACTGTTCATCAACAAGGAGTGAATCATTGCTGATTCTTCCTCCATCTCGGTTACCTACATAGCCTGTCACCAAGTGCTATGACTTTGTTCCCCCAGGATGACTTGGATTCAGCCGATCATTGTGACTTCCCTGGCTCTAGCCTCAACTAAGCTCTTGTAATGATAGCAATATTAGTTATCGCACATTGAGACATTCTGCTCAGATCTTTCCTTGTATTAATTAACTTGTCTAACTCTCCCAGCCACTCTATGAGATGACAATATTATCACCACCTAATCACTGATGATGAAACTGAGGCTCCAAGTGAGGAAGTTGTCCATGATCAAATAACTGCTTGTTTGATAGGTGGGATTTGAATGTGCGAAGCTGTTCAGGCCTCACTAGCTTTTGAGCTGGTATGTCCCTCCATGGTCTGCTCTTCAAGTCTTAGTAGCACATGTTTCTGTCTTTCCTCCTCTTCCTTTTGCCCTTCCAGCAAGACTTCTCTTGAATAGCCTATTCCAGTGAAGCTTCCTTCTTTTTTCATTTTACAACACTCAGAAATTTCCATCACACTTTATGATTAAATTATTCATTTAATTTCTTGTCATTCTCATGAGAGTGTGAGCTCTGTGCAGGCAGGGGCTGGTCACAGTTGTTGTTACAACACAGTGATCAGCACAGAGTAGGTGCTCAGTACCTGTTTAGTAAGTGAACACAGCTCACTGCGTGAGTTTGGTTTCTTCACCTAGAAGAATCATATATGGAGAGAATCCGAAATGACATCTGTATCCCCAGCAGTATGTAAAATAGCTCTAGAACCATCTGGATCATGAATATTTATTGACATGGAGTTATATGTTCCTCTCAGTTATTCCTTCACTCAACAAGCATTCACTGACGGCTGAGATAGGCATTGGTATTTAGTTCTTTGGGGTTCTTATCGCTGGCTAGCAGAAGGCATGGTAAGGCCTTTGTAACCACTGTGTTTATCACCACCAGGATACTGTTGGAGATTTCCGGCCAAGGTAAGAAGATACTCTACCTCAGATGACATCTTGGACACAGCTTGAGGTCCCGAGGCCCAGTGGCTCCACTGGCCACAGCCTGAATCTGGGCCTGTGTACCAGCAGGGGCCCACAGGGAGTCATAGCCTGTGCCCTAGCCAGCTTCTTGGCAGAAACCAGTGTTGATGAACGACAGGAGGAATTTATGCCTTTGAGTCATGAGCCAACTGACTGGCTGCTACAGATTAGCTAACAGAATAAGTTATTTCAGCCACTTGTGGTTCACCCAAGAGCTGGCGCCAGGGTGGAAGCTGGGCACATCTTCCTTGGAGGGCTGAGAGCTGCTAGAGATAACAGCAGAGCTCAGATGAAAGATTACTGAGTGGGGGCATCCAGACTCAAGGGTATGTGACTGACTCTTCCGTCTTTAGAGCACAGTCTCACAGTCCATTTCTTGGTTGTCTTCTAACTGCTGAGAAGCCACAACTTCCTCAAAAGAAAGCTCTCAAAGGGTGCATGTAGGTAATTTGGAGGGGTAGGGGCCATGGGGTGAGAAGACCCTTCTGGTTGATTCACTGTGAAGGAGCTGGCCTGTGATCCCTTCTGTCCAGCAGTCAATACTGGGTGGGCTTGTTCTACCCACCACCCACTACCCATCACTCTTCCAGAGTCCTGTTCTTGAGTCTTGCCATTCTTGTCTTCCTAGACTAAATGCAGCTGAATCCCTATTCAGGTCTCAGAAGTGTGTCTTATTGCAGTACAGGGAGGAAGGGGTCATAACTGGGGAGGGGGTGAGGGGTGAGTGGAGAGTCTTCTAGGTAGGCCTTTGGGCACTGTGCTACAGATGCCCCACCTCCTGACTCTCAGTCTTTTTAGTAGCCCCCAGTCCCTCTTCCAGAGAAGGCGATGGCAACCCACTCCAGTACTCTTGCCTGGAAAATCCCATGGAGAGAGGAGCCTGGTAGGCTGCAGTCCATGGGGTTGCTAGGAGTTGAACATGACTGAGCAACTTCACTTTCCCTTTTCACTTTCATGCATTGGAGAAGGAAATGGCAACCCACTCCAGTGTTCTTGCCTGGAGAATCCCAGGGACGAGGGAGCCTGGTGGGCTGCAGTCTATGGGGTAGCACAGAGTTGGACACGACTGAAGCGACTTAGCAGTAGCAGCAGTCCCTCTTCAAGTCCCTCTCTTTTCTCTGAGCCTCAACCTCTCCCATGGGGCTGAGCAAAAGTTAAAAAGAACCTTCTTGCAAATGACTCAGGCCATTTGAGTTGGCTCAGGCTCAGGTGTAGGCAGGAAGCAGGGGCATGTGGGGCATCAGAGTGACTTGTGAGACAAGATGATTTATTGGAAGAGTAATTTGTTTTTGAACTTCCTCAATTCTCTTCTTCCTTCTCATTTTAAGCAGGTAGCTTGGCCCTTCAGGGCTTCTTGCTCAGGGATTCCTGTCAGCAGAAGCAGCCTACAGCCCATCTGCAACTTGTGAAGAAATATTACTGGGTGTCTTTGGGGGGTTGGTGCAGAAAGAGGAGGCGGTGAGCAAATCAATCCTGGTATGGAAAGGAAAGAGAGGTCTGGGGCAGGGGCAGGCTGGGGTAGGAAGCAGATGAGGCATCCAGCACATTCTTCAAGCATGGTGCTTTCTGACAGACCCACACATATTGGCTTACTTGATTTTTGGAGAGAAGTGTAGATTAGCAGGGAGGTAAATGGCCTTTTCAGAGTCATGAAGACAATTAGACAGCCATATGAAAAAAAAAATTGTATCTCAGCCTGTACTCAAAAATCAACACCAAACAGACTAAAATACAAAAGGCAAGATGGTTACACTTTTAGAACAAAGTACAGAGAATATTTTTCAGACTAGTATTAGAAAGAGGGTTACAAACAAAGATTACAAGGTAAACTATAAAAGAAAAATTGATATGCTTGAATATTTTAAATAAAGAAACATCTCTTCTCCAAAAGACATCATTTTAAAAGTTAAAGGGAAAAAAAGCCAACAAATTATAAATGGAAGAAGACATTTCTAACATATACTCAGGCAGTAAAGAATCTGCCTGCACTGTAGAAGACCTGGGTTCGATCCCTGGGTCAGGAAGATCCTCTGGAGAAGGGAACAGCAACCCACTCTAGTTTTCTTGCCTAGAGAATTCCATGGACAGAGGAGCCTGGTAGGCTGCAGTCCATGGAGTCACAAGGAGTCAGACATGAGTGAGTGACTAACACACAACAAAAGATTAGTGTTCCTAATATATAAAGGATTCCTTAAACAAGCAGATTAAAAATTTGAGCAAAATATTAAGAACATATATTATCATAGAAAAGAAAACAAAAGTGGTCAGTAAATATATTTCTTAAAGCTTTTATATTATATAATTGTGAAAAAAAAACAATATCACTATGGATGATAATTCATATTCATCAGATAGAGAAAACTGATAAATCTAGGGTTTACAAGCGGCTGGGAGCAAGGAAACATCTATGTGCTGCTGTTTAAAATACCAGTTGTTAAGTAACACCTTAGCTACTAATTAGGTACTATTTACACGATGAAACAAGAAGGATGCAAATACACTGTGCTGTAGCAATTCTGCTCCTGGGTTCGTACCCTAAAGAAACTTTTGCACGTGAACTCCAAGGCCTATGAACAAGAATCCACTGTGACACTGTCTGAAGTAGTAAAACACTGAACGCAACCCAAACGGCCACTCATTCCCATGAATAAATAGATTGTCACGTAGTCTACACAGTGAAAACTAATTACTGCATGGATTAAGCTTAAGGACATGCTACTGAGCAAATAATAATAATAATAATAATAAAATTACTAAAATACACACACCAAAAGAGTGGTGCTTTCTGCTGTGTGTGGAGGTCCTTCAGGGCATGTGGACTGGGGCACTTATGGTGGCAACTCCCTAAGGGCATAAGGAGACTTTGTGGGGATGGCAGCTTGGAGCCCCAGGAAGATAGGACTCTGGAACATGAGAGCTGGGTCGCAGCAGAGCACGGGGAGGCTTTTAGGATCACTGTAGGAGGTGGACCTTGACACTTCCTGTGATTTCCGTGATAGGCTGGAGAATGCAGACTGTTTTTCTGTTTCCATAGTGTCACATGATCATACTGATTACGCTGTGTTCTTATGCTGGGAGGGGATAGGGTGCTCCAAAAAAGACTTTACTTCTCCAAGCTGTGGAGAAAAGAGAACGCTTGCACACTTTTGGTAGAAATATAAATTGGTGCAGCCATGATGGAAAACAGTACGGAGGCTCCTCAGAGTTGCCTCCCACTTCTGGGCATCTATCCAGACAAAACTATGATTCAGAAAGATACAGGTATTCCTGTGTTCATGGCAGCACTATTTACAATAGCCAAGACATGGAAACAACCTAAATGTGCAACAATAGATGAACTAATAAAGGAGATGTGGTGTGTGTATATATATATGCATATACATGTACAATGGAATATTACTCAGTCATAAAAAGAATGATATAATGCTGTTTGCACAAGATGGATGGACCTAGAAACTATCCTACTAAGCAAAGTAAGTCACAGAGACATAGTGATATGCTATCACTCATGTGTGGAATATGACATAAGTGAACATATCTACAAAACAGAAACAGACTCACAGATATAAAGAATAGACTTGTGGTTGCCAAGGAGTGGGGTGGACGAGAGAAGGACTGGGAGTTTGGGACTAGCAGATCCAGACTATTATATATAGGATGGATAAACATTTAGGTCATATTTATAGCACAGGGATCTATATTCAATGTCCTGAGGTAAACCACAATGGAAAACAATATGAAAAAGAATACATATATATACGTGTGTGTGTGTGTATATATAACTGAATCACTTTGCTGTACAGCTGAAATTTACACAGTATTGTAAATCAACTATACTTTAATAAAAATTTAAAAAAAAGACTACCCTTCAATCTCCAGTATGGCAGATTGTCAGTTCGGAATAGGAAATAAGCATTAAAGGCACCAATATTCCTTTCAAACTTGGATTTGATGGTATAGACTCATCCAGGGAAAGAGGATCTTTCCCTTTGACATGATTTCCATCACAACTTGCACACATCCTCTGTTCTTTTGGCATTTCCATTTATTCATTCATTCCATAAATTTAATTGAGAGTCTACTATTTGTTAAGTACTGGGTTAAATCCAGAGAGTTATAATGACACACAAAACTGGCTCCTGCTCCACTACCCCGCTACCCCTCTGTCTCCCTGGGTCTTACAAGTCTTACCGGAGAGACATTTATTCATCAAATACTTCTACGAATATATATATATATAGTCAGAAATTAAAAGATGCTTACTCCTTGGAAGAAAAGCTATGACCAACCTAGAGAGCATATTCAAAAGCAGAGACATTACTTTGCTGACTAAGGTCTGTCTAGTCAAGGCTACAGTTTTTCCTGTAGTCATGTATGGATGTGAGAGTTGGACTGTGAAGAAGGCTGAACGCCGAAGAATTGATGCTTTTGAGGTGTGGTGTTGGAGAAGACTCTTGAGAGTCCCTTGGACTTCAAGGAGATCCAACCAGTCCATTCTGAAGGAGATCAGCCCTGGGATTTCTTTGGAAGGAATGATGCTAAAGCTGAAACTCCAGTACTTTGGCCCCCTCATGTGAAGAATTGACTCATTGGAAAAGACTCTGATGCTGGGAGGGGTTGAGGGCAGGAGGAGAAGGGGATGACAGAGGATAAGATGGCTGGATGGCATCACTGACTCGATGGATGTGAGTTTGAATGAACTCCTGGAGATGGTGATGGTCAGGGACGCCTGGCGTGCTGCGATTCACGGGGTCGCAAAGAGTCGAACACAACTGAGCGACTGAACTGATATAGGTATATATGTACATATATATATATTCACCTGGATAAAGACATAAAGATAAATAGATGCTTCTATAAGGGTGAGTAGCAATAGATTTGGGCTTCCCTGGTGGCTCAGACAGTAAAGAATTCACCTACAATGAAGGAGACCTGTGTTTGGTCCCTGGGTTGGTAAGATCCCCTGAAGGAGGGCATGGTAACCCATTCCAGTATTCTTGCCTGGAGAATTTCCCATGGACAGAGGAGCCTGGTAGGCTAGAGTCCATGGTGTTGCAAAAAGTCGAATACGACTGAGTGACTAACAATCTAGCAAGCAATAGATTTGTTATAGTCTGGAGTGGTGTTGGAAGTTGTGGTGGGGGGCAGGGTAGGAGAAACATGTGATGTTTGAGCTGAGTTTTTAAGACTAGTGTGGCGTATGTGTATGAATGCATGTATAACTAAGAATGAGTGGATTTGTGTGCTATATGTATGCAGATGGGTGTGCATGTATGGGAGGCATCTCAATGAGAGGGTAGAGCAATTTGGAAGGCTCTAAGTACAGGAAGGAGCCTGGTGCCTTTAAGGAATGAGAGCAGCCGATGTGGCTGCCAGAGGTGAGTCCAGGGAGGGAGTGAGGAGAAAGGTTACCTAAGGCCTTAAGAGATCAGATTGGGTAGTTTGGCCTTTGTCTTAAGAGTAATGGGAGGCAACCGAAGGTTTTTAAGCTTGTAGGTAATAAGACCTGATTTACATTTTAAAAAGATTATTCTGACTGCTGTATTCAGCAAGGATAATGAAAAAGCAGAGAGAGCAGGATTTTATAAGGAGGTAGATTTAGCTGTAATCATGGGGAAGATGGTCAAAACATTAGTAAATGAAAAATAAAAGGAAAGCAAGCTGCAGAAACATACATATGACTCTATTTGTCTTTTTAAAAAATACACATTTCTTTGTACACATATATTCCTCACATATATGTGCATATATTCACAGCATAGATGTTTGTGCTGGCCTAAGATTGCTGGGAGAAATATCAATAACCTCAGATATGCAGATGATATCACCCTTATGGCAGAAAGTGAANCCTCATGGCTCAGATGGTAAAGAATCTGCCTGCAATGCAGGAGACCCAGATTCAATCCCTGGGTTGGGAAGATCCCCTGAAGGAGGATATGGCAACCCACTCCAGTATTCTTCCTGGAGAATTCCATGGACAGAGGAGCCTAGCGGGCTCCATGGAGTCACAAAGAGTCAGACATGACTGAGTGATTAACACTTACACAGTCATCAAGACAGTATGATACTGGCACAAAAATGGAAATATAGACCAATGGAACAAGATAGAAAGTCCAAAAATAAACCCATTCACTTACAGATACCTTATTTTTTACAAAGGAGGCAAGAATATACAATGGGGCAAAGACAGCCTCTTCAATAAATGGTGATGGGAAAACTGGACAGCTACATGTAAAAGAATGAAATTAGCACACTTCCTAATACCATACATAAAGATAAACTTAAAATGGATTAAAGACCTAAATGTAAGACCAGAAAGTATAAAACTCTTAGAGGAAAACAGGCAAAACACTCGATGAGATGAATCAAAGCAAGATCCTTTATGACTCACCTCCTAGAGTAATGGAAATAAAAACAAAAGTAAACAAGTGGGACCTGATTAAACTTAAAAGCTTTTGCACAGCAAAGGAAACTATAAGCAACGTGAAAAGACAACCCTCAGAATGGGAGAAAGTAATGGCAAATGAAACAGCTGACAAAGGATTAATTTCCAAAATATACAAGCAGCTCATACAACTCAATGCCAGGAAAAAAAAAACCCAGCTCAACTCAAAAAGTGGGAAAAAGACCTAAACAAACATTTCTCCAAAGAAGACATACAGATGGCTAACAAACAAATGAAAAGATGCTCAACATAGCTCATTATTAGAGAAATGCAAGTCAAAACTGCAATGAGATATCACCTCACACCAGTCAGAATGACCATCACCAAAAAGTCTACAAACAATAAATGCTGGGGAGGGTGTGGAGAAAAGGGAATCATCTTGCACTGTTGGTGGGAATCTAAATTGATACAGCCACTATGGAAAATGGTATGGAGATTTCTTAAAAAACTAGGAGTAAAACCAACATCAATTCAGTTCAGTTCAGTTGCTCAGTCGGGTCCGACTCTGCGACCCCATGAATCACAGCATTCCAGGCCTCCCTGTCCATCACCAACTCCCAGAGTTTATCCAGACTCATGTCCATCGAGTTGGTGATGCCATCCAGCCATCTCATCCTCTGTCGTCCCCTTCTCCTCCTGCCTCCAATCCCTCCCAGCATCAGAGTATTTTCCAATGAGTCAACTCTTCACATGAGGTGGTCAAAGTATTGGAGTTTCAGCTTCAGCATCAGTCCTTCCAATGAACACCCAGGACTGATCTCCTTTAGGAGGGACTGGTTGGATCTCCTTGCAGTCCAAGGGACTCAAGAGTCTTCTCCAACACCGCAGTTCAAAAGCATCAATTCTTCGGTGCTCACCTTTCTTCACAGTCCAACTCTGACATCCATACATGACTATTGGGAAAACCATAGCCTTGACTAGATGGACCTTTGTTGGCAAAGTAATGTCTTTGCTTTTCAATATGCTATCTAGGTTGGTCATAACTTTCCTTCCAAGGAGTAAGCGTCTTTTAATTTCATGGCTGTAATCACCATCGGGGGTGATTTTGGAGCCCCACAAAATAAAGTCTGACACTGTTTCCACTGTTTACCCAATCTATTTCCCTTGAAGTGATGGGACCAGATGCCGTGATCTTAGTTTTCTGAATGTTGAGCTTTAAGCCAACTTTTGCACTCTCCTCTTTCACTTTCATCAAGAGGCTTTTTAGTTCCTCTTCACTTTCTGCCATAAGAGTGGTATTATCTGCATATCTGAGGTTATTAATATTTCTTTCGGCAATCTTGATTGCAGCTTGTGCTTCTTCCAGCCAGGCGTTTCTCATAATGTACTCTGCATCTAAGTTAAATAAGCAGGGTGACAGTATACAGCCTTAATGTACTCCTTTTCCTATTTGGAACCAGTCTTTCATTTCATGTCCAGTTCTAATTGTTGCCTCCTGACTTGCATGTAGGTTTCTCAAGAGGCAGGTCAGGTGGTCTGGCATTCGCATCTCTTTCAGAATTTTCCACAGTTTATTGTGATCCACACAGTCAAAGGCTTTGGTATAGTCAAGAAAGCAGAAATAGATGTTTTTCTGGAACGCTCTTGCTTTTTCGATGATCCAGCCACCCAGCAATCCCACTCCTAGGCACATACCCTGAGGAAACCAAAATTGAAAGAGACATATGTATCCCCTTTGTTCACTGCAACACTATGTAGAATAGCTAGAAAATGGAAGCAACCTAGATGTTTCATCCACAGTTGAATGAATAAAGATGTTGTGGTACATATACAGAATGGAATATTACCCAGCCATATAAAAGAATGCATCTGAGTCAGTTCTAATAAGGTGAGTGAACCTAGAACCTATTTTACAGAGTCAGCAAGAGAAAGGTAAATATCGTATTCTAACGCATACATATGGAATCTAGAAAAATGGTACTGAAGAATTTATTTACAGGGCAACAATGGTGAAACAGACATAGAGAATAGACTTATGGACATGGGGAGAGGGGAGGAGAGGGTGAGATGTATGGAAAGAGTAACATGGAAACATACATTCCCATACGTAAAATAGATAGCCTGTGGGAATTTGCTGTATGGCTCAAGAAATTGAAACAGGGGCTCTGTATCAACCTAGAGGGGTGGGATGGGGAGATAGATGGGAGGGAAGTTCAAAAGAGAGCAAATATATGTATATCTATGGCTGATTCACATTGAAGTTTGAGAGAAAACAATAAAATTCTATAAAGCAACTATCCTTCAATTAAAAAATAAATAAAAAGATTGTTTGAATTTGTTCCTTTTTAGTATTATTGTAATTCATTTGAAATACAGTGGTCTACATTGGTTTTGTTTGGTTTTAGTTTTTTTGTTTGTTTGTTTTTCTGCCCCTTGGTGATCAATTTTTATTTCTAGAATACGTAGAATATTATCATGCTTCCAGAAGTCATAATTATGGAAAAGTTATACTTTCTTAGAGAAGTGCTATGCTCTCTTTTGTGCTTTTCACCTTCATAATACTCCCCCACAGATAACCAATTTAATTGTTACTAGGTTTATATTCCTGTTTTTCTTTCTGTAAATATAAAAAGATAAATTAGCCATTTTATTTCTCTTTCTTTTTTGCATATAAAGGTATCTCTATCACTTAATAACATTTCTTGGAAATCACTCTATTTAAGTTCATATGTATCTTATTAATTAATATTTATAGCTGCATAGTACTCCATTGTGTACATATAAACTGTAGTTTATTCAAACAGTATTCTATTGTTATTTTTATTTTTTCAAAATTGTCTAATGACAATGTGTTTGCATTTTGTTAAAGGCTTTTTAAAAATAGTCTCTTTTCCTTCAAATTCACTCTTATTTCTGACATCTTTTGGCCTTTTTTCTTCTGTTTTTCGTAACCCAACCTTTTCAAGTTCTTGATTCATCTCTGTTGTCACATCATTACCAACTGTTTTCTGGCCATTTCTTCCCTGAGTTTTTATATTTCTGTTTTGTGATCTTCCTTCAGAATGATGATTGCTTCATTATTTCTCTAAATAGATTTTGTTTAAATTTTTCATCTGATAATGATAATATTTTCTGGTGAATATTTTTCTATAGGCAAGTTTTATTGCCCTTTTCACATTTTGAAAACATGGTATTGTGTGCCTGTGGTGTCTGTTCCTTTTCTCTTTCACATACTTCATTACATTTTATTCTTTGGGGACCAGCTCTTCTTTTTCTTTTACAAGAAGCACATGATGGGGAAGATGAAAGGCTGTTTCCTCTACTTCTTGAACCTGAGCTGGTTCAAGAAGATTTCTATTGCCATACCTAAACTTCTACAGGTTCTACTCTGCTGTTGCCAGGAGCAGACAGCAGCTGCCTTTGGGGGATTCCCTAATATTCAGAAGATGTGTTTTTGATTGTTTTATGGCCTTTTCTTCCTCTGCAGGCTGAGCCCTCTCTCTCTGCTTCTCCCTGTGCTCCTTCTCCTCACAGTAGTTCCAATCAGAATGGGTCCTTCTCCAGGCCTGATGGTTCATTTTCCCATGCTTTCCCTACTCTTCTCCTTAACTTTTATTATACCCCAGCACAGTTTTATGCAAGGCTGTGCTACCAGCTCTGAATTCAGCATTTTTACACAAAACTTGTAGTTTCAGGTGTTTCTTCTGCCTTTGTTGAAAATCAAATTTGCATTTTTCTTATTGTCCTTGTTTCCTTTATGGCCTTTTAGAGAAAGAGAATGATTTAAAGCTAAGCTTCCACCAAATTTTTGCTGGAAATTGAGACATGTTGTGCAAAGTTTCCTCTGTTTTACTTATTATATGACTCTAGAGCAATTATTTAAATTCTTTGTACTGCTTTTGTCTTGTCTTCAAAGTGGATTAGATAATATCTAGTAATGCTCATGTAGGAATACACTGAGATACTAAAGTTGGTATAATATCTGCAATGCAGTTTATTCAATTGTAACTGCTTCATAATAATAATGGATGATGCTGACAATGGTCTTGGAAGTCCAAGTCTATGTTTACTTACTGATAGGGAAGTCAAAGACCTGGTTTGAGTTAGTATGACAGTTTTAGGTGGCATATTGTAAACTTTCCACTCTGCCATTCTCCCTTTTCCTTTCATTAACTGGACCTGCAAATATTTGGTTTGATTGGGTAAAAATAATATTACAAATATGAGTATTTAATAATTGTGGCTAATTACCACATAGAAATATAAAAATTAGGCACTAATTTGGAATGTCCAATTAGTTTCATTATTTATTTGATTATAGTCCATAAAACAGTTTATGTCACCTCACTTGGCTCATCTCTAATTATGATATATTTTTAGAATTAAGAGCAAAATGAGTTACATGTGTCTACTTTTATTATAACTTTTAAAAAGAATCCACAGTTCATGATGATTTGGTTACCTAAACCAAAAAAATTGTTTTCTTCCCCACTGAGACGACTTCCAGTCTTTTTTTTAACCAAAACGTCCACCAAGCTCATTTCAAAGTTACTTGATTTTTTTCCTTATTCTTCTCCTTTATGCTAACTACTTCTCAGAAGATGTGGAAGTTAATCTGTATTTGAAATGATTACATACATTTTCTGTATTTATATGTAATCTTAATTTAAATATTAGAAACTCTCCACAATTTCATTGGTATTTCATCTTAAACAGAAGTATAATTCCTTTCACTCAAAGTCTAAATCAAATATCATTTCCTCAGTGAAGCCTTCCTTGACTTTCCTAGTGCAATTAAAGAACTTTATTTTCTTTCTGGGGCACTGTCCAGTTTATGCTGTTTTGTGTACAGCACATGGCATTTAGTATAGAATGAGATGCATTTGTATCTTAACTAGATTCTATGTTTCTTTGAAATGTTTACTGTTTCTTTCCACACCCTCAGAACCTGGTATAATGTCTGGCATTGAGAGGTACTCAATATTTGTCATATGAACGAATACATTCCTGGAATATGCTCCTAAAATAATTTTGATTCATTAAAAGTTCATCCCAGTAAATGTCATGATAACATTGAAGATATGATTTTCAACTCTTAAGCATTATAACACTAGCTAGATATATGACTCAGGCAAAGCAATGCAATCTCTATAGTCTTCATTTATTTATTTGTAAAATGAAAGGTTTGGAGAATATGATCTCTAGAGATCCTTACGTTTCTAAAATAGTTATAACTTCATGATGCTTAAGAATTGAATAAATGGGAGAGGTTGATCACATGTGTTTTCAGCCCCACTTTCTCTATCAATTTGTTTCTGGAATGACAACATTAAAATAAGTCCACATATGTTGGCTAGATAAACCTAGGTGTCTATGGGTAAGGAATTCTAGAGCATACAGAAAGAAAGGGTCAAAAACTTCCCTAAGCATGGTTTGAATTAATTGTGAAAGGGGCAAATTATAGAATATGCAGTGATTAAAAATTATATAGAGACCTCAATAAGACATAATTCCACACCCATTAGAATGGCTAATATTAGAAAGACTAGTAACACTAAATTTTTATTAGAATGTGGAACAACTGAAATTTTCATTTATTACTGATGAAAATATAAAATGTACCATTTAATCACTTTAGAGAAAAGTTTGGGATTTTAAAAATAAAACTAAACCTACCTATGATCTGACAATTTCTCTCTTAGGTATTTTTTAATTAAGTTATTAAGATGACCATACAATAAAGTTGATTTTTGCCATTGAGTTCTATGAATTTTAACACATAAGTAGATGATGTAGTTGGTTCACAATCAGGGTTAAATTGTATCACCCCAATTTCAGTGTTACCCCTTTGTAGTCACTCTCTCCCAACAACCTACCCTTGGCAACCGCTCAACCGTTTTTTTTCCCCAAAATATTTTATAAATGGACTCATGCAGCATGTAATCTTCTGAGGCAAGCTTCTTTAACTCACCATAATGCCTTGAAGATTCATTCAAGCTGTTACATATATCAATAATTCTGTTTTTCAAACTTCTAAGGATTGTTTCATTTTTTGGATGTACTACGACTTGCTTAAGCATTCACCCATGAAGTATATTTCAATTCTTTGCAATTTTTTGTAGTTGTGAATAGAATGACTGAGCCATGAAATCAAAAGATGCTTACTCCTTGGAAGAAAAGTTATGACCAACCTAGATAGCATATTCAAAAGCAGAGATATTACTTTGCCGACTAAGGTCCATCTAGTCAAGGCTATGGTTTTTCCAGTAGTCATGTATGGATGCGAGAACTGGACTGTGAGGAAGGCTGAGCGCTGAAGAATCGATGCTTTTGAACTGTGGTATTGGAGAAGACTCTTGAGAGTCCCTTGGACTGCAAGGAGATCCAACCAGTCCATTCTGAAGGAGATCAGCCCTGGGATTTCTTTGGAAGCAAAGATGCTAAAGCTGAAGCTCCAGTACTTTGGCCACCTCATGCGAAGAGTTGACTCATTGGAAAAGACTCTGGTGCTGGAAGGGATTGGGGGAAGGAGAAGAAGGTGATGGCAGAGGATGACATGGCTGGATGGCATCACTGACTCGATGGGCGTGAGTCTGAGTGAACTCCGGGAGTTGGTGATGGACAGGGAGGCCTGGCATGCTGAGATTCATGGGGTCGCAAAGAGTCAGACACAACTGAGTGACTGAACTTAACTGAACTGAACATCTGTGTAGAAGTATTCGTGTAATGATAAGTTTTCTTGTAAATATTCCTCTACAGTACATGCCTAGGAGTGGGGTGGCTGAGTTATATAAGTATATGTTTGGCTTTATAAGAAAGTATGATTCTCTTTTCTGAAATGTCTACACCATTTTGCATGACCACCAGCACTGGATGGGAGTCCCAGTTGTTCTGCATGCTTGCCTGAACATGGGTGTTGTATTCTTCTATCTTGGTTATTCTAACAAAAATTTAGTGGGCTCTCATTCTAGTTTTAGTTTGCATTTCCCTAATGGCTAGTAATATTGTACATTTTAAAAAAACTCTCATTCTAGTTTTAGTTTGCATTTCCCTAATGGCTAGTAATATTGTACATTAAAAAAAAATACTTATTTTTTCATTCATATCCTCTTGGTAGAGAGTCTTTTTAAGTCTTCAGCACACTTTTTAACTGGGTTATTTCCTTTTCTGCCACTGAGTTTTTAGGGTTCTTCATATACTCCATTCTCTGTTAGATGCATGATCTGTGAATAGTTCCTCACATATGTCATTTGTCTTTTCCTTCTCTTAAAAGTGTCTTTTATAGAACAAACATTTTTATTTTGATGAAGTAAGATTCATTTAACTTTTATTGATTGAGTTTTTATGTCATATCTAAAAATCTTTAGCCTAAATCACAAACATCTTCTTATGGAAGTTTTGTAGTTTTAAGCTATACGTTTAGAACTATGGTTAATTTATAGTTAAATTTTGTATAAAATGCAAGGCTTATATCTAACTTAATTTTGTTGCTTTTGGATGTCAAATTATTCCAATGCAGTTTATTGAAAAAGTATTCTTTAAATTATCTTCACAAATTTGTAAAAAAAAAAAATCATTGACCATCTATGTCTGGGTCTAATTTTTGATTCTATTCAGCTTCATTAATTTATGTATCTGTTTCTTTATCATTACTACACTATTTTGTAGAGTGTAGTAATTCTGATCATCAGGTGATATGATTGCTTCAACTTTATTTTTTTTTCCAAAAGTGCTTTTGCTATTCTAGGTTGTTATGACATTTCTAAACTGATTTAATACTTCAAATAGGTTTTTTTTTTATGAATTCTATTGTATTTTCTAGGTAGGTAGTTTTGTCCTTTGTGAACAGGGGCAGTTCTATTTCTTCTTTACAAATCTGTATACAGTTTGCTCCCTATGGGAAAATGAGTTCCATTCTGACAGTGTGATCATAAGCCCAATTTGTTTGTAAGTTCAACAACGTTAGCCTAGGTACCCAACTAACACAGTCAGCTATGTAGTAGGTACTGTGATAGGTTCATAATGCTTTTCACAAAAATAATACATGAAAACAAACAAACACAAAACATTTTTATCTATAGTACCTTGAAAAACACAGTAGTACAGTACAGCAGTTGGCCTACAGGAGCTGGCATCGAGTGAACAGGCAGTAAAAGTTACTGATTGGAGAAGGGCAAGGTGTGGAAATTGACAGAGTGAAAATGATAGAGCTCTGCCAGCCGACAGAGCTCCTCAACAACAGGAGACAGAGGACAAGCTACAATCTCACTCATGCCTGATGTTGACCAAACAGACCTTTGCATCTTCGGAAGTTCACAGCTTAAAGATTTGTATGCAGAGGACTTCCTGTACATTTCTTTCCTCCCTTTTACTCTTCCTTTCCTTCTTTCTATCTCATTTACCTTGTTGCTCTGGCCAAGACTTCCAGTATGGTGACGAGGAGTGGTGTGAACAAATATTTAAGATAAAAATAAACCCAAAGCAAAGAAAAGAGAGGAAATAATAAAGAGCAGAAATCAATGAGCCTGAAAAGCAATTATCTTTATATGTTTTAGGGGGACAGCTGCATCTTTTATTCTTAGTTCAGTTCAGTCGCTCAGTCATGTCTGACTCTTTGCAAGCCCATGAATCGCAGCACGCCAGGCCTCCCTGTCCATCACCAACTCACGGAGTTCACTCAGACTCATGTCCATCGAGTTGGTGATGCCATCCAGCCACCTCATCCTCAGTCGTCCCCTTCTCCTCCTGCCTCCAATCCCTCCCAGCATCAGAGTCTTTTCCAATGAGTCAACTCTTCGCATGAGGTGGCTAAAGTACTGGAGTTTCAGCTTTAACATCAGTCTTTCCAAAGAACACCCAGGACTGATGTCCTTTAGGATGGACTGGTTGGCTCTCCTTGCAGTCCAAGGGACTCTCAGGAGTCTACTCTTAGGCATGATGATAACTGCAGGTTTTATGTATGTACTCTTTACCATGATTTTTCTTCATCACTGGATATAATCATGTGACCATTTTTTCCTCTTTAAGGACTTTTAGCATGGTAGATGACATTGCTCCATTTTTGAGTATTGTATCATCTTGTTTTTCCTGGATACACCTCACTTTATCATGGTATACTGTTATTGTTATATTACTATATTGCTGAATTTGATATGCTAGTACTTTGTTTAGGATTTTGGTTTATAGTTTTCTTGTGTTATCCTTATTTGGTCTCAGGGTAGCACTGTAATGAGCTTGGAAATGTTTCTTATTCTATGTCTTGGGGAAAAATATATAGATTTTGTGTTATTGCTCATATATATGTTTGGGTCTAGAGATTTCTTTTTTATAATATTTTAAATATGAATGAAATTTCTTTAATCATCACACAGTCATCTATGTTATCTATTTTCATCTTTGTTGAGTTTTGTTAAAGATTCCTGAGGAATTGGTTTATCTCATTTAAGCTATTGAATTTGTGCAGGTAACTGTTCATAATAATTTTTGTTATCCTTTAATATCTGTTGGATCTATAGTGATATCTTTAATTTCATTCCTGGTATTGGTAGTTGGTGTCTCAGATCTCTATGTTATCTGTTTTTCCAAAGGTTTACTAAATTAATGGATGTCTTAAGGAACTAGCTTTTGGTTTCAATGATCTGTTTTACTTTTCAGTTTTAGTTTCATTGATTTCTGCTCTTTATTATTTCCTCTCATCATTGTTTTGGGTTTATTTTTATCTTAGCTTCTTAAGGTTAAAGCTTACATTATTTGTGACCTTCTTCATTTCTAATATAAACATTTAATGCTATAAATTTCTCTCTAAACATTGTTTCAGCTGCATCACATAAATTTTAATATGTTCCATTTTCATTTTATTTAAGTTCAAAATATTTTTAATTTACCTTGAAACTTCCTCTTTGACCTATGGATATTTTAGAAATATGTTGTCTGAATTCCAAGCGTTTGCGTATTTTCCTATCATCTTTGTGTTATGATTCCTGAGATTGATTTCATTATTGTCAGACACCATACTTTGTATGGTTTTGTTTCTTTTTAAGTGTTATCACTAAGGATATGATCAGGTGAATGTTCCAGGTGCAACTGAAACCTTTACCTACTCTTCTATATTCAGATACATGACTCTGTAACATTTCAGCTGGTTGATATTCAGTTCTTCTACATCTTTGCAACTTTTCTTTCTACATCTATTTATTATTGTGGGAGGAGTGCTCAATTCCAACTCCAGCTCTCCAACTTTGCTGTGGATTTATCTATTCCAGAACTAGAGAGATTCTCCTGAAGCTCTCTCTGTATGCATCCTGTCATCTACTTCTGGTTTCAGACAGGGATACTAAGGGATGCTGAAGCAGAAATGGGAAGCTTGCCTCCAGCTTGGTGGTGCTTCAGATTTTGTCTTTTTAAATTTTTTAAAATTATTTTTTATTTGGGGTTTGTCTGTTTTTTTTCTTGATTAGATTTAGATTATGTTTTCTTAGCCAGATTACTACTGCTGGTTCTTTTATGCATTTTTAATTAAATATATTCTTTCTTTTTTGTTCCAAAAAGGACACAAAACTTGGAAGTGATTAAGGCAATATGAAAAATAAGACTACATCATACTTGTGGGGAGTGTATTGTCTGGCATTATGTAGTTAATTTTAAATATGTCTAGTAGATTCTATTCGACATGCCCATCTAGAAAATAATATGTGCATATATTTGATTTATACATGAATTGTGCACAGCACAGTTGCATTGATAATCTTAGCAGTTACTGATAATAATACCATGACTTCATTTGCATAAATACAACTTATTTTCTCCACAAGTTAGGAAAGAGATGTTCTCCATTAGAAGACGTTAGCATGTAAAATCTCTCTGGACCGGAGATTCTTAGCTTTTAAACTTCTGCTGTTAGGCTGTGAGCACTTGAAATTAGGGTTCCAGTCTTAGTTATGTATTCCCAGTGTTTATTATAGTGCTTGATGAACAGTAGTAAAGGTAATAGGTAATATTTTATGTACTACTGTGTATCAGATAATGTTTGAACATTTTACATGTACAACTTTATAAAGCTAATACTGTTTCTATCCCCATTTTAAGGTAAGAAAATTGGGGCACAGATATTAAGTAATGTGCCCGGTGATACCTAACAAGTGGCAAACTCAGGACTCCAACTCAGGCGGTCTGATTTCAGAGCCCATGCTCCTAGTTTCTTTACCACAATAACATGTATTTATCACTCAGATGAGTGAAAGAAGAAAGAATGAATGAAGAAAATAGGATAGATTAGAACCTCTGATCTAGAGATTCTGATGTGACTTTTGTATCAAGGATTTTCTGATTCTGTGATATGATCACCTGTGACTTTGGGTTTTATTCCAATTGGATTATATGGGTTCTATTTTACTTGGTAAAAATTGTGTACTTTATCATGCTAATCATGTTTTACTTTCTTTTAAACTATTGGCAAAAAGGTGTGTATTGACATTATTTATGTAATTATTTACTCATTACTTAATCACTTAAAATAGCAATGGCAAAACCAATACAATATTATAAAGTAAAAAATAAATAAATAATAACAACAACAAAAAAGTCAATGTCATGAGAAACAACCACACACATCAAAAAAGGATTTTAAATAAATAAAACAGAAGCACATCTATTAAACAGCTAAAAAAAAAAAATAGCAACAGCAAAATCCAGACTCTGTATACAGTTTATAGTGTTGAGAGTAGAGTTGAAATTGACATAAATGAAAAAAAGATTTCTATTAAAGCTTATTAGGAAGGACACAACCTAATTTGGATAGTCACGAAATGCTCCCTGAATAAGCTCTTGAAGTTAAAAGCTAAAGAATGAGCCAGCAGCTTGTGAGCAGGAAAGGGGGAGGCAGCAGTATTCTAGCAGAGGTCCTGAGAGCAGTCACTGAGCCTGGTAGGGGGTGAAGCAGAGAGGCTTTAATTTTATTCAGTGGGTATCAACTGCTCCAGGCCCTGCACTAGGGGATGCGAGAGGCCTTCAGTGGGTGACTGGGTCAGGAGAGCCAAGCCCTCTGGAATGGGATCAGTGCCCTCATAAAAGAGATCTCAGCGAACTCTCTTTCCCCTTCCTCCATGTGTGGACACAGAGAAAAGGTGGCTGTCTCTGTACCAAGATGTGGGCTCGGACCAGACATCAAGCCTGTTGACACTTGTGTCTTGGATTTTCCAGCCTCCAGAACTGTGAGAAATAAATTTCTGTTGTTTAAAAGCCACCAAGTCTATATAATTTGTTATAGAAGTCCAAACAGACCAAGACAACCTAATATATTAATATAAAAAAAATCACCATTTCAGTATGCAGTCAATATAAAAATGCTAATAAGATATTTTACGTTTATTCATACTCAGATTTTGAGATCTGGTGTGTATTTTACACTTACATCATATCTCAATTCAGACTAGCCGCATTTCAAGGGTTCCTTACTTAGTGGATATAGGATTTAAGAGTGCAGTTCTAGAGGGACGTAAGAACGTCTGTCTTTTATAGGCTGAGGAGACAGAAAGCATCATCTATAAATGCCCTGAATTTTAGTTTGGAGGAAATCTCCATCCTGACATATTCTCTGTGACTTTCTTGAACTATTCATGGCCCCGATACATTCCTGGTCATTTCACTTTTTTGTGCACTTTGCATATAATAAAATAACCTAATTTATTCATTCATTTACAAATACTTATTGAAAATATTCTATAGTACTGACACTATTTTAGGTTATTGGAATAACACAGTGAACAAAATATTTTGACCTTGTGGAGTTTATGCCATAGCATGGAGAACCAGACAATAAACACTAAAAATCAATGAGTGTATGCCATGGATGTTAAAAGGCCATAGTGCTGTATCAGAAGGAAAATTGGGGCAGTCTAAGGGGGTTGGGAGAGTGAGATGCGAAGGTGGAGTGCAGATTTAAACAGGGCAGTCAAGATAGCACTTTGAGAAGGTAAAGAAGTACGTGATAATACCAGAAACGTACTGGGACCAAGTCCACAGCTAGTCCTATGCTAGCTGCTACCTGAGCTCCAAAGATGAGTCAGACGTAGCCCTGTATCTTAAAGAGGTTATTGGAAGAAATTTAACAGGTAAACAGATAATTATGATATAATGTTATATATAACAATTTTCATGAAAGAATTTTCAGAAGGTACCACAGGAATTTAAAACAGTTCTTAGAGGAGGCAACACATGGTAATAGAGCTTGAGCTTTGAAGTAAAATAGACATGGGTTTGTGTCCTAGCCATCAGCTTACCAGTTATCAGTAGGGTGAATGATGGTCTTAGCTTGTCCAGAACTGTCCCAGTTTTAACACTGAAGATTTTGCAGTCAGAGAAACCACTGGGTCTCAGTTTTAACACTGAGAGAACCAGGATGGTTGGTCATTTTACAGCCATGTGACTTTGGGCAAAGTAGGTGAGGGCAGTATCCCCAATAATAATAAGTTGAGAATAAAACCAGTTTTATGAGGTTGATCTAAGGATTATACATGAAATACTTGGCACTTTGGAGGCAGTGAATGTTTTATATCTGTGACTCAATTGATGGGGTCAAGGAAAGGCTTCATGGAATATGTGGATAGACTTTGAAAGATAAGTGAAATGTCAGCTGATAAAGGGCAAAATATGTTTAATGGAAAAGTGGATAGAGATAGAAAGTTATGCAGAAGGAACGGGATCATCACGAGCACAAATAAAAACAGGAAATTTGGGGATGCCTTCAGGGAATTAGTGAATGTAGTTCACATTGGGCCAAGCATGGGTATGAGAAAAGAAATAGTATAAAAAAGGAGTAGGATTTAAAAAGGTGATTTAAGCCACCTTCTTGTGGGCTATCAATTACAGAAAGAGGAGTTAAATTCAAATTGAACATTATTTGATTTGCTGTGCATCATCTTTATAAATTTACTTAATGAGTGCTTGCTTGTGTTGCTACTAAGCCAGTTAAGCCATGTTCAGAAACCAGTTCTCTATTTTTCACAGTGTTTAGAATCATATTGTTTATGACTTACTTGGAAATTAGGCTGAGTTTTTCTTATTTTTAGTTTAAAAAGTATCACTTCTTAGCCATTATTTTTGTTGATATTATCTAACATTTGGTAGTAGACCTAAGGGACTGATTACATAAAAATTTAGAGATTTTTACTGAAATTATGGAAATGACTATGAGCACAATTTTAAAATTTCACAGTAGGATAAGTGATATCTGGGTGATATAAGAAGAAATGATCCATAAACTTTTAGTTTTAAGAAAACTAAGGTTCAATTTCAGATTATACTGAGTGAGTGGCATGACTGTTGTGTTTTAATTTTCTTGTATGCAAAGTGGTAGAAACATTTAGTACTTTGTAGAGAGAGCATATAGCATAGAGATTAAGAGTAAAAACTTTTTGATCAGATTGTATAGATTTGAAAGCTGGCTTTCCTTTGTGGTGGAGTCCTTGGCATGCTCCTAGATCTCCATGGTTAGCTGGTGAAAGTTGCTGTATAACACGGGGTGCCTAGCTTGGCACTCTGTGATGACCTAGAAGGGTGGGATGGGGGGAAAGGGATGGAGGTTCAAGAGGGAGGAAACATTATATATTACAATATGTATCCTTATGGCTGATTTCCACTGTACTGCAAACACCAACACAACATTGTAAAGCAGTTTTATTCCAAAAAAAAAAAAAAAGTCCTGTTGTTTTAACTACTGAGAGTGCTGTTTGCAAACAGCACTAAGCTACCAGCCCCTCTCGATCGGCAAAGTTGCAGTGAGACCCCCTTGCCCAAATTCACTGTTCCCATGTGAGGTCACATCTACTTACTGATTAAGGCAGTGGCATAGAGGCATGACCATTTTTGCCCAGTGCAGGATAACTCTCATGGGCCATTTTTGCTTCAGAATGTTTTGATGAAGTCTGTTGTTCAACTTGCATCACAGATGAGCTTCTCCCTCAGCTTCACTTCTGATTCCTTCTCCATACCATAGATATTGATATTAGGCTATTCCCTAACAAACATCCTTCAAAAGAAACCTCATAGCAGATTCTAATTCCCAGGGAACTCATTCTGCAACAGTCAGCTCCTGGTGTGGCTTGGGAAATCAGGTGATTGTATTTTGGAATAAAATTGATTGATACTCAGCTGGCAATGTCAGCTCCATCACTTGAAGTAGGCGGACCACAGACAGTCCTAGGCACATTGTGGTGGTCCATAGTCACAGCTTTTGAGGGCATTAAGCTGAGTTGGTAAAATGGTGGAAGGAAAGGAACTATGATCTACATCTCCAGCATTCAAAAAGTATAAGGGAAAAGTAATTGTAAGGACAGTGAGAGTGGATGGCTCTTACTAAGCTCACTTGACACTCAAAGAACGACTACAAAAAAACGGAAACCAATCAATAGCCAATGGAAAGCCAGTGTGCAAGCCAATAGGCCTTCTTTATAACTTACAAGTGGCCTTTAACTCCTATAGAGGGAGGTCAGGCATAGTACATAATCATCAGAGTAGCTAAACTTCAAAGAAGGTTAAACTCTGAGTCAATGCAAGTCTGCTCTGAAAGAACAGTATCCTCACATATGTAGTTGGAACATCTGCCTTGTTGCCCTGTGCTGCTCCTCCAATGCTCAGTTGCTCAGTCATGTCTGACTCTTTGTGACCCCATGGACTGTAGCCCGCCACCCTCCTCTATCCATGGGATTTTCCTAGCAAGAATATTGGAGTGAGTTGCCAGTTCCTCCTCTAGGGGATCTATCTGACCTAGGGATCAAAACCACACCTTTGCATCTCCTGCATTACAGACAGATTATTTACTTGGTGAGCTACTAGGAAGCCCCTGGCTTGTTTCTCCAAAATCTTAAGTGCTTACATTTCCCTGAAACCTCTGAGCTTGCAGACCTGGCCAGCTTTCTCCTTACCTATTCACCTTAGACTGAAGAAATGCCCACCCCCCCTTACCATTTAAAACATAGTTAACTAGGATGATGTATAGCATAAAAAGCTGGGAAGTACTGCACTTGAAAACAGAGGAAAGGAACTATATCCAAAAAAGCTGCAAAATCTCAATAGCCTGGATAGGCAGAAACCAAATAACTGCACATTAGACTGAATTCTGAGGATGCTTAATCAAAAGAACAGATACATAAGAATGGAGTTTAATGATTTAACTTTCCAAGATAACAGAATTTATAACCTATCCAGGACCTAGGGAGCTGACTGTGGCTCAGATCATGAACTCCTTATTACAAAATTCAGACTCAAATGGAAGAAAGTAGGGAAAACCACTAGACCATTCAGGTATGAACTAAATCAAACCCCTTACAATTATACAGTGGAAGTGACAAATTGATCCAGGGATTAGATCTGATAGAGTGCCTGAAGAAATATGGACAGAGGTTTGTGACGCTGTACAGGAGGCAGTGATCAAGAGCATCCCCAAGAAAAAGAAATGCAAAAATGCAAAATGGTTGTCTGAGGAGGCCTTACAAATAGCTGTGAAAATGAGAAGCTGAAGGCAAAGGGGAAAAGGAAAGATATACCCATTTGAATGCAGAGTTCCAAAGAATAGCAGGGAGAGATAAGAAAGCCTTCCTCAGTGATCAGTGCAAAGAAATAGGGGAAACAATAGAATGGGAAAGACTAGCAATCTCTTCAAAAGACTTAGAGATACCAAGGGACCATTTCATGCAAAGATGGGCTCAATAAAGGACAGAAATGGTATGGACATAATAAGCAGAAGATATAAGATGAGGTGGTAAGAATACACAGAAGACTATACAAAGAAGATCTTCATGACCCAGATAACCACGATGGTGTGATCACTCACCTAGAGACAGACGTTCTGGAATGTGAAGTCAACTGGGCTTTAGGAAACATCACTATGAACAAGCTAGTGGAGGTGATGGGATGCCAGTTAAGCTATTTCAAATCCTGAAAGATGATGCTGTGATAGTGTTGCACACAATATGTCAGCAAATTTAGAAAACTTGGCAGTGGCCACAAGACTGGAAAAGGTCAGTCTTCATTCCAATTCCAAAGAAAGGCAATGCCAAAGAATGCTCAAACTACTACACAGTTTCACTCATCTCACACACTAGCAAAGTAATGCTCAAAATTCTCCAAGCCAGGCTTCAGCAGTAGGTAAACCATGAACTTCCAGATTGTTCAAGCTGGGTTTAGAAAAGGCAGAGGAACCAGAGATTAAATTGCCAACATTAGCTAGATCATCAAAAGAGCAAGAGAGTTCCTGAAAAACATCTACCTTTGCTTTATTGATTATGCCAAAGCCTTTTATTGTGTGTATCACAGCAAACTGAAAAATTCTCCAAGCGATGAGAACACCAAACCACCTGACTTGCCTCCTGAAAAATCTGTATGCAGTTAAAGAAGCAACAGTTAGAACCTGACGTGGAACAACGGACTGGTTCCAAATCGGGAAAGGAGTACGTCAAGGCTGTATATTGTTACCCTGCTTATTTAACTTATATGCAGAGTGCTGCTGCTGCTACTCATTCACTTCAGTCGTGTCTGACTCTGTGCGACCCCATAGATGGCAGCCCACTAGGCTCCCCTGTCCCTGGGATTTTCTCCAGGCAAGAACACTGAAGTGAGTTGCCATTTCCTTCTCCAATGCATGAAAGTGAAAAGTGAAAGTGAAGTCGCTCAGTTGTGTCCGACTCTTTGCGACCCCATGGACTGCAGCCTGGGATTTTCCAGGCAAGTGTAGTGGAGTGGGGTGCCATTGCCTTCTCCAGTATATGCAGAGTACATCATTCGAAATGCCAGGCTGGATGAAGCATAAGCTGGAATCAAGACTGCCTGCCGGGAGAAACATCAATAACCTCAGATATGCAGATAACCCCACCCTTATGGCACAAAGTGAAGAAGAACTTGAGAGCCTCTTGATGAAAGTGAAAGAGGAGAGTGAAAAAGTTGGTTAAAACTCAACATTCAGAAAAGTAAGATCATGGCATCTGATCCCATCACTTCATGACAAATAGATGGGGAAACAATGGAAACAGTGACAGACTATTTTTTTGGGTTCTAAAATCGCTGCAGATGGTGACTGCAGCCATGAATTTAAAAGATGCTTGCTCCTTGGAAGAAAAGCTATGCCCAACCTAGANTTGGATCAAATACGTGAAGTCTGACTACCACTTTTGGTCTATCTGAAAGAAAGTGAAAGTCCACTCCATGGACTATATAGTCCATGGAATTCTCCAGGCTAGCATTGGACTAGGCAGCCTGTCCCTTTTCCAGGGGATCTTCCCAACCCAGGGATCAAACCCAGGTCTCTTACAAGGCAAGCAGATTCTTTACCAATTGAGCCGCCAGGGTAGCCTGTCCCTTTTCTGGGGGGTCCTCCTGACCCAGGAATCAAACCGGGGTCTCCTGCATTGCAGGCAGACTCTTTACCTTCTCTGTTTCTCTGCCTCAACTTGAACTCCACACTGTCTAGCATTTTGGCACATCTGGCACCCACTTTCCTTCCTTACAGCCTCTTTCTGAAGGCATGGAATAAGCTGCTGCTGCTTTTTTTTTTTCCACTACTAAAACCTTCACCACTTAAAGAAATAAGTATCACTTCTTTTAAGAAGATATACTATATGTAGCCAACTAAAATCTATAGGATTTAAAAGAAATTTAGATTTCAGTGAGAAAAGGAGGGAGGAATAGATTTATCAAGTAGTGAGTAAACGAGTTTACTCAGGAAGTTTTCATGAATAACCTTGAATTGTGACTTAATATATATTCTGGACTTAATACATTGAGAAAAATAAAATAAGTGACCAAATGTACATTTGCTTATTGAGTCAAATCTTTCTTCTCCATTTTCTCTTTAGGGGACTCAGTAAAGTTGATTAAGAGATGTTGGTTAAGGAGTAAAGTGGAACCCAAGTTAGTGTAGAGAGTCAGATTGTCCAGAAACACATTTCTGACCCTAACACTCACTAGTTATGGGAACCTGGGCAATTATCTAATTTCTCTAAGCCCTAGTCTTCTCATCTCATACTGAGAATAATTATACTAACTCTGTTGTTTGTGGTAAGAAGAGTTTACATCTGTAAATTGCCAAGCCTAGTAGGATAGGCAGGCAACAACAAGAACAGTATCAAACTCCTCTCCTGATGTAATATGGCCTGCATATTCAGTTCAGTTCCGTTCAGTCGCTCAGTCATGTCCAACTCTTTGCAACCCCATGGACTGCAGCATGTCAGGCTTCCCTGTCCATCACCAACTTTCGGAGCTTACTCAGACTCATGTCCTTTGAGTCAGTGATGCCACCCAATCATCTCATCTTCTGTTGTCCTCCTCTCCTCCCACCTTCAATCCTTCCCAGTATCAGGGGCTTTTCCAATGAGTCAGTTCTTCACATCAGGTGGCCAAAGTATTGGAGTCTCAGCTTCAGCATCAGTCCTTCCAAAGAACACTCAGGACTGATCTCCTTTAGGATGGACTGGTTGGATCTCTTTGCTGGCCAAAGGACTCTCAAGAGTCTTCTCCAACACCACAATTCAAAAGCATCAATTCTGCTGTGCTCAGCTTTCTTCATAGTCCAACTTTCACATCCATACATGACTACTGGAAAAACCATAGCCTTGACTAGATGGACCTTTGTTGGCAAAGTAATGTCTCTGCTTTTGAATATGCTGTCTAGGTTGGTCATAACTTTTCTTCCAAGGGGCAAGTGTCTTTTAATTTCATGGCTGCAATCATGATCTGCAGTGATTTTGGAGCCCCCCAAAATAAAGTCTGTCACTGTTTCCATTGTTTCCCCATCAATTTGCCATGAGGTGATGGGACTAGATGCCATGATCTTAGTTTTCTGAATGTTGAGTTTTAAGCCAACTATTTCACTTTCCTCTTTCACTTTCCTCAAGAAGCTATTTAGTTCTTCTTCTCTTTCTGCCATAAGTGTGGTATCATCTGCATATCTGAGGTTATTGATATTTCTCCTGGCAATCTTGATTCCAGCTTGTGCTTCATCCAGCGCAGCATTTCACATGATATACTCTACATATAAGTTAAATAAGCAGGGTGACAAAATACAGCCTATATAAAAGATATAGGCTGCATAGAAGAGATAAAAAGTGGTTGATGAATGTCATTGGTATCAGATTTATCATTTACTATGAAGAGCAAAGTCATCAGCTTCCATTAGCAGTATCTTTGGGGAAATGTTTGAATTTTCCTTAGTGACATGATAAATACAAACAGGTGAAAGAGACCTTTTCTGGTCTACAGTGGAATTGAATTCATGGTTATTTTGCACGTCTTTTAATGAAAGGGAAAATAATGACATATATTTCCTAAGAGTTTAAACAAACACGTGAACAAAGAAAATGATTCCAAGGGTAACTATCACAAATCACCTTTTAACCACATAATGCCAATTAAATGAAATAGTCATTGATGATTCACTTTGGGTCCTTGATTTTACCTTCTTTAAGCACTCTAGCTAGTTGGAAAATGACCAAAACTATAGACTATGGCAGTATTGAAAAACTGCCCAGTGGTTTGGGAGCCTGTCGTTTGGACATTAGGAATGTCAAGGGCTCTGAGCAGAGTCTGGATCTGATCAAGTTTCAGTGTCACTGAAATGGGAAAATTGTGTCCTTCTGCCTCGGTGGATCTCTGCCGTGGTCGGCAGGACAGCTGCCAGGAGCTAACTCTCTGTGTCAGATCTCATCCTGCTGCTCGTTGTTGTTTACTAAGCGTAGTCATGTCCGACTGTTTGCGACCGCATGGACTGCAGCACACCAGGCTTCCCTGCCCCGTTGCTTGAGAGGTATTTATAGCAGGTAACATCTTATCTAGGGGGCTTCCCAGATGGTGCTAATGATAAAGAACCTGCCTGTCAATGCAAGAGACATTAGAAATGTGGGTTCAATCCCTGGGTTGGGAAAATTCCCTGGAGCAGGGCATGGCAACCCACTCCAGCATTCTTGCCTGGCAGGCTACAGTCCGTAGTGTTGCGAAGAGTCAGACATGACTGAAGCGACTTAGCACAGAACAGCACAGCACCTTACCTGCAGAACTGCACAGAGAGACTATCAGCGAACTTCCAGACTGAATCCTCCTACTCTGGCTCACAGATGAGAACCGACCCCACAGATTTGTTTCCAGATTTCACGAGTGAGAATGAGATTCAAAACACTTTTATTTCCAAATGCTAAATCAGATTTGAAACAAAACACATACATTGAGTTTTAGTACCAGGACAAAAAAAAAAAAAAAGAAAAACCCAAGCCCTGGTAGGTTTAGATGCCCAGTAACACTATTCTCCTTTCAAAAGCTGATTTCTCTGGCCTTTCCTACAAGCCTTGCCTGCCTTATCCCTGCCACAGCAATTCCATCCAGGTAGGAGTGTGAATGTTATAGATTTTGTCTCCCTTCTGTAGCCCAGGAAAATAAACAGCTAAACTGAGCCTAACTGTATGTTGGTTTCTCCTGAGCCGTGTAAATATAATAATACATATTTTGACCTAGATATAGTAAATATATAAATATGCAAAGGCTTCTAACCACCTTCTGTTGCTTTCAGAAGCCAAGTAAATGTTTTGCTGAGATCCCTCTTAGGAGTATGTTGTTTTCAGTGATGCCTTATGCTGACCTGTGTCAGTGATGCTTGTCTTCCACCTTGTAAGCTATGTCAGTGTTGCAATATTATTAAAAAGAACAAAACACCAAAGGGTTTTAATTTTTCCCTCTTTCTGCATGTTTCTACTTCTCCATGTCCCACCTACACCGGTATTAAGTTGATTTGCTCCAGGATCCTTGTGAGTGTCTGTAAGTTTTTCCCTCCCCTGTGCCGGATGACTCCCTGGTATTGACGAAGTCTGTATTTCAGCCTTTTCTGGTTTGCTTGTTTGTATTTTCCCTGCCTGAGGTTGGACTGAACTGTAGGGCTTTCCACAGGAGAGGTAGGAGTTTGGATAAGCCAGCAGTTTAAGCAGATTTTATGACCAGCCAGTGTAATAAAATGCATTCAGGGGTCACCCAAGAAACTTTAATCAGCACCAGGGGTCACTGGATAGCACTTCTAGACAGGGGAGACAGAAATGAGGAACAGAGATTCAAAAGGGAGGACGAAGGGTTGGGGGAGGGGGCTAGGGATCGAAGGTTCTCAAATTATCAGAAATAACTATTTTTTTTTTTTTGAATCAATGTGTTTCGCAATCAGAATTGGTAAGAAGAGCCATAATTACTCAGCGGAAACTAGGGATCTGCTGCAAATTTAGATGAGAATTTTACCCAAAGACTTCATTTTTTTCCCTTGTGCAGTTTTGCATGAAAGTTTGGCTTATGATTGGTCTCGGGATGGATATCAGATATCTCACCCTGAAGGGAGAAACATTCCCACCAAATCCTTCTCCCCTGAAATGGAGGGAAAAAAATTCTGTATCCAATAATCAGAGCCTGGGTAGACAAATTGGCACCACTTTTTTTTTTTTTTTTTGCTCTCCAGCCTCCCTTTTATTTTCTGCTAGAAATAAGACTGCAGACTTGAGTCACAATTCACAAATATTTGGTAGTATTATGTTGCAAGGAACTGCGGGGAAAAAACCCAGAAAAAGGTAATTCTTAAAAGCTTTGCCCTCACTCATGCAAACAAAGTTTATGCTTCTCAATAAATCTCCTGTTTTGTAAGTGGCTATTAAAATAACAGATCATTTGATTAAAATTCTGTTTTCTTTTCACAACAGTCATTTGGAGTTTTGAGGAACCTCCAAATGTGGTCTTGGCCATGATGTCATTAGCATTTTATTAATGCATTCAAAAGGTTAAAAGCTCTTACTTTTTATAGGGCTTTTAAAAGCAAACATTTGATTGTCTCTTGCATAAACTGACTCTGAACCCATTAAAATGTGACAACAACTTCAGAACTGACCCTGTTAAAGGGTAAAAAATTTGATCAAGGATTTGCCACATTTTTAATTGCTTTGAATGAGATGGAAACTGAAGTGAGGCCAATATTTGGGAATGGAAAGAATTAAATCCAGTCCAACACCTTTCCATATAATCACGATATTTTTAAAATTAGGATTTTTTTCCTTTTAGAGTTGAATGATTCTTTATGGCACAAAAAATAGTTTATAGTTTGAAAGGTTTATTTTTTCCTCTTTAGTCATAATGCAGTCAGTTTGTCGTTAAAAATAGGATGGAAACATTTTTCAAAAAATATGTTTCAGGTGACCTAGCCTAAAAAAATATATATGCTCAGGGCGGCAACCGTAAATCTACCTTTGTTTTTCATTTGGACACAAACGCACGTGTGTCTGTGCAGATCTGAAATGATGTTACCCAAAGCTGAGTCTCTTACTTGTCAGTTAGGCATTTTGGGGAATTATGCTATAATCCACAATAAAATAACAAAATCAGTGGGTGCTACAGCCATTTATGTTATTTTCCATTTTGTTTCATTCTCATCACATATATTTTTAGGTTGGAATACCCTCATTTCATTGAATGATATGTTGTATACAAAAGAGAAAATTTTTGCTCCTTTGTCCTCTAAATGAAAATGTACATGCTCCATTCTTTTTTCCTACTTTTATATCACTGATTGTGAATATTGTTTTATTCCTGTATTTTTTTAGTGACTGATCACATTTCTCACTCTAGTACATTGTTTTTTTTTTTTTCCTCCCAGAGTAGTAAGGTCTTTATTTCTTTCCTCCTTCACAAAAGAACTACTGAGAAAGCATCTCCCTGGGCCTTTCTTTTTTAATTGCTTCTGTGTTCTGAGGCACTGGGAGAGCTGCATAACTAGCAGAAGCCGATCAGCAGATAAGCTTGCATAACACGCACTTAATTATACAAACAAGTCTTTCTGGAGAAAGTCTTCTGACAATTACCTCCCGAAGTAAATATACCTCGGTGACTGTCAATAGTAATAAAACCCTCACAATCATTTCTTAAAGCTTTTATTGTTTGCCTATAATTAGCATGCTGATGTGATTAAAGCTACATTTGGCTTTTGATAAACCCCAGACTCCTATAGATAACATTTCCAGCGGTTCAAAGCTGCTTTCATTAGAAGCGATATTTATCTGATTTGTAACCAATCAATTGGAAATAAAACTTTCCTGTGGCATGCTGTTAAAACAGCCAGCAGCAGCCCTGGTTTCCCAAAGCCCCTCTCCTCATCTATGTCCTTGAGTGAGATGGATTCCATATGGTCAGGCTCAGGAGAAGGGGAAAGGGATTGAAAAGGTAGGGAATGCGGCTCTAAGAAGTGCCCCTCCAGACGTCCTGCCTTATTTCTACTTGCTGCTATTCGAAGGCACGGTAACTGCTGTAACCAATTTTCTTGAAAAATATATTTTTGTGTAGCAGCAGAAAAACCTGAAGAATTGGGGTTGGTTAAGGTTATTTTGCGATGTTTACTCTGCCTCTGTATTTTTAAGTTTATGTTGGATTCTGTTATTAGACCCTTTCAATTCTGATTTTAACTTTGTCCCCTTTGCCCTCCTCTAAAATTATTTCTCCCTCTGTTTCCATATTATTTCTTGTTTTCTCTTTTCTTTTTTGTGTATGTGTGTTTGTTTTATACAATAACATTCAGTTTGCAACCACTTTAAATTTCTTTGTTCAAAATTAAAAAGCACTAAATTTTGAAGTTTTGAAATTAGACAAATAATGACTTTCAAAAGTTTATCTGACCCAGCAAACACGCTATGTTCTGAATGTTCATAAGTGATAGAGGAACACAGAGCTGATAGTATTTATGCATTATTGCTGCAGTGATATCTTTCATCTCAGTTTCTGTATAATTTCTTCTCTGCACTAAACTACTCATGTATTTCTTCTTGTTCTCAATAGAAAGAGGAAAAAGAAAGAAAGAAAGGATAGTGCACCTTCAAAATCTATGTTATTTAAAGTATTTCTTCCCTCTTATTCTCCATACTTCCCAAACATTTCACATTTTTAGAAATAAAATAGAGAAAGGAAAATATTTTCTATAATGGAGCCAGTGTTGACATGCAAACCTTTATGGATTTCCAGTCATGGGTCATTAAAATATTTAAATATATGGTAAACATGTGCATAAATGCTATATATGCCATGCTTTTCAAGTTGAGTTTTAAAGTGAATGTACATAAACAAAATATTTGATTGCTATTAAAATGAAAACATGAAATCTGTCTGTGAAACCATTTACACCAATCTGGACATGTTCAAAGGCTTTCAATTTTTATTTAATTATATGGTTTCTCAGTGCCCATTTCAAGTGTTTTCTTGAACAATGTGTTTGATTTATAACTTTATGAATGATTCTACACAATTCCAACCTTATTTAAGCACATGGGTGTCTCTGCATAGATAATTCAAGTACATTGCCTTGAAAACACTGATTCTTCCAATCTTAAAATGACCTGCCTTATGACATTCAATATCTTGAAAAGGAATGCCATTTCATGTATATATTACCTATAGGCAGTTGCATTTTAAAACTGAGAAAATAGGAAGAGGAGCTTTTACTGTACAATGAATAACAACACTGGGTATGATAAGTATGTCTCTACTGGTGTGGCATTTGTGAATATGCTTTATAGTCAGGAGAATTTTTGCAGAATGGAAGGCTCAGGGAAAAGGTTAGTGGTATGTTATGGGTCTTTTGAAAACAACTTTTACCAAATAGTTTATACAATATCTTTACCATTTATTTTAGAAAATAGTTTAGAGTTCATTAAAAACTCATTTTAAATAAGTCAACTATAAAATGTTTCTTCATTTTAATTACATTTCCTCATTTCTCCATCTCCTAATTAACAGACATTAAGCAACTCTGTTGGCAAATACCAACACACAAAATATTTATTATCATCTTGATTTTGGATATTTTAACATAAGACTATTAATCACATGTTCTTTGGATACAATTTTTATTTCTGTTAAAAACCAGTAAGTATATTTTATATTTTAGAAGCTGAAGCTGTATTTCAGCAACCATATGATCACTAAAATAAAACAGAGAGGCTCAGAGCGTTCTGGGTTTGAGCGGTGCCTTTAAAATATACTCTGTGCATAACTGAAACCACAGTGACAATATTTCAAGTGATAGAAAGAAAAATGGTTTGCAGATTTACAAAGAGACGGCATGTACTTCTGCAAAGTTTTATTCTCGTAGGAGTTGTTGGGCATATGGATTAATAAGACTGAGATAATGTCACATCAAATAATCAAAGGTAGAGGGGGTAATCTCACTTAACTGGATTTTTAAAAACTGGTGCTTGAGTGTATGTTTGCACATGTGTGTTATGAGTTTGTGTATAATAAAGACACACAGGTGATCATGGCATGACGATTTAACTGTTCCTGTATCTTCAAATTTCCTTCTCTTGAATTACTATGTATATTATTATGGATAACTCTTATTTTACTGATAAACATACACTTATCTAGCCATTGACTATAGCTACGCAATAAAAAAAATATATCAGAATGAAAACTGAAAAATCACAGTTGTATCCCTTTACAATGCCAAAGAGCTGAGTGTCTGAAAATCATCAAGGAACTGTTGTAGTGGTTTCAGTTTTTACCCAAGTGTTTGGCATCATGTAGACATGGCCACAGGCTGTGTTCCCTCTCTGATGAGGATGCTTGTCGTTGGTAGATACAGGATATTTCAAAAGTACTTGGTAGAGCAACTGCAAAAGTGATTGAAATGACATTCTCCAGGCTGCATACTTGAAAAGGGTAAGGTCTGATCACTTTTTCTTGCATGCAGCCAAGCCAAGTCATTTCAATTCACATCTCTCGTTTCATACTTAAGATGATTTTCTCTCACATCCGTCTTTGCATTTGGATGTGTTGATTCCTTTTTGTTTCCTGAAATGAACATGATTTTTTTTAAAAATTCTGTACATGACAGAGATTTAAATTTTGTTCATATATCCTATGCACGCCATGAACACATGCCTTGATGTTTCTATGTATCCTTGAAAAAACTGTTGATAGAGAGGGAAAGAATCTTCTTATTTCAAGTTTTACTTAAAGGCAGAGTGGGCTTCATGCTTCCCAGTTAAGTTTTTCAAAGAAGCTGTGTCCATGAATTTGGTAATGGTTAGACAGAAACAAATAGTCCAGTTTCCACTGTTTCATTAAACTACAGGGCTGACTCAAGTTTAAAAAAACCTCTTAATTTATTAAAGGCATTGACTTGTCTTTCTTTCTTCTTACACTCCTGACCCAAAGCACGCTTATGAGTGTGTTCTGCTATGGTGTCCTTTCCAATGTCTGGCCACACAGTGCTAGAAACAGTAACACCAGCTAAATCCACTCCAGCTCCCCAGACAAAAAGAACAAGGACAAAGATGTGCCCTGACAGTGCGTTTCAGTTTATATTCTGTGTATTCATGATGCTTTTAAAAACCTACTCCATATTCATATAAAACTTGTTTGCTTACACTTAGGTGAAAAACAGCCATCTTCTTTTCAGTTCTATATGTGCCTGCATGGCTAGTGTGATTCTATTTTTCATTTTCCCACAACTTGAAACATATTGTGATGAAACCAGTTTTTAAAAAGGAGGGGTTCAACGTAACGGAGCTCTGTAAGTAAATGAATACAGTAACCCTTACACTTTGAGACTCAAGAAACTAGTTCTTAAAAGCAAAAGCAATGTGGAGGATTCCTCAGCGGGAAGTCCTCGGCACAAAATGGCGTCGTTGGGCAAGTCCGCTCACAAGGAGAGCGGTGGAGGAGCTGCGCACTCTCACCGAGAAGCGAATCAGGGGCAGAATGTGCTCGCATTCGTGAGCATGTCTCTCTGCCCCTCCTTGTACGGCTTTTTACACGTTGTGTGAAGGCCTGATGGAAGTGGACAGACTGGGCTCTAGAGACCCCCTCCTATTTGCTCTGGCCGGAGTAATTATTGCAGAGTCACTTCAGAGCCCAGGAGAAAGAACACTGGGGAAAAAAAGAGTTTTAAAAGGAAAGGAAAGAAGAGGGAGGAAAAAAAAAAAAAGAAGAAGAAAGAACAGGCACTCTCTGCTCCAACGGAAGCTATGCCAAGAAGCAACTAACTAAAAACAGACAGAGCAGAGAGGAGAAATGAGGAAAGAATAAAATGGTTTGGAGTCAGGCTGACAAATGCACAAGAGAAAAATTCACATGGCTTCAGAGCAGTTCTTGGCGTCTGTCTCAGAAATTTATGCATGTGTGTAGTTTTTCATTTTTATTTATGGAAGAATATTTTGCAATTTCTTTTTACTGAAAAAGATGAGTTATTTTCATTCTCCTAGCATAGTGGAGAGAACACCTCTATCTTCCCTCCAAAAGCCTACCTCCTCTAGCTTAACAGTTTTTAAAAATGCCTGTGTGTGTGTGTGTGTGTGTGTGTGTGTGTGTGCACGTGTGTGCGCTCGCACACATGCAGGTGGGTAGGTGCTGAATCACTAGATGACTTCCTACTGTCTCTAACCAAATCGAGTGCTAAAACCCACATGTCTGAGCCTACTATCTTTCAGCTAGTATCCTAACACCCCATTATAAGGAGAGAGAGACCCATTGGCTTGTTTCAAAAGAAGGCAGGGTGTAACTCAGGCCCATTTGACTTTCCATTACTGTGAATAGTCTAAGCAGCCCCAGGGCTGAGGTCTGCAAGTATTTGGCTTATGAGATCTAATCCATTGATGGCTTGTGTGGTAATGAATGTCTGAAATGCTTGTCTATGATTAGGAATTTTTAATGCTGTCCTCATGGGCTCTGCTGAGCTTTCCTGCTTGTAAATGGAGGCTTAACACACTACAATCACCCGTGGAACTGTGTGAGTTGGCAACACCCAGAGAGAAAATTTGCCATTGTGATGCTAATTTCCCTCTCACCTTTGACCAGAAGTGGTAATTATATATAATTTGTAGAAACTGCTTCTCTGGCGTGAGAAAGCCTAAGGGAAACACAGAAGTGTGTTTAAACTAAATGGAATACTTCACAGATAAGAAGTACAAATGTAGTTTGAACCAGATTGTTCCTTTCTGTTCCAGGATCAAAACTGGAGAATTTTGACTCCTCTGAAAATCAGAGCCCATACTATGGATATTCTTATTTGGCCTTCTCTCTACAAGGCTTCCCTGGTGGCTCAGAGGTAAAGAATCTGCCTGCCCATGTAGGATATGTGGGTTCAATCCCTGAATTAGGAAGATCCCCTGGAGGAGGAAATGGAAACTCACTCCAGCATTCTTGCCTGGAAAATTCCATGGACAGAGGAGCCTGGTGGGCTACAGTACATGGGGTCACAAAAGAATTAGACAGACATGACTTAGTGACTAAACAACAAAAACTGCACAGCTACCAACTTGATCAGAGACTCTCAGAACAACTGCAAGGGCTTTTGTTCTTTCGTTTTCTTCTATAGCAGACATGTTCTAAAGGTACTGATAGTGATTAATCATGAATGATTGTCCAAAAGAATGGCATTCAAGCATCTATTTTCTGTTCTTCCTTGCCACTCCACTCTCCCCATTTCCCTGATATCAATATTAAACTAGTTGTATTGTGATAGACACACCTGCAAAGTCACTCTGGAGAAGTGTGTGCATGACTCCCACCTCTAGGGGGGCCACTGGTGTTGCCCCAAGAACACTGGAGTAGCATCCTCTAAGAGAAGTCGTTTCAAATTATGGGTCCCAATTTCCAGTATTTCTTTTCATCAGAAGTGATCTCCTCAAAGGAGTGAATGTTTCAGTGATGCAGTAAGAAGCAGTGCCCAAGCAGACTGTGATGATGTGGATAATGGTGATGACCCATAGGTGGAGCAGGTAATTGCCTTTCCAGGTAAATGGTGCTGGTTGGGATACATGCATTTTAACCACAGCCAATTTAGGAGCCAGAATGTTGGTCTTTTAGTGTTCATTGAAAGACTATTTCTATTTCTACTAGTGATTGAAAGTGGCAGACAAGTGAAAGTCAAATCCAGACACTTCCATGTAGTGGAAATAGCACAAGCTTTAAAGTTGGACAGGTCTGTACTCATATTTTAATACACTACATATTAACTACGTACCTTTGATTTCCCTTTAATACACTACATATTAACTACGTACCTTTGATTTCCCAGGTCCTCGGTATCCTCAGTCTATAAGATGAACACCCCCCAAGGGATTTGTAAGATGGGATGCAGAAAATAGTTGGTTCACTGCAGAAACAAACAGAAAACAGGGGGGAAAAAAAACCCTCAACATTCAATGAAAGTTAGTTATTTCTTTCCCCCTAAAAATGTAACAGAATCACGGTTTTAGAAGTGAACCATTTTTGTTGCAAATAACTATGAAGACTAGCAATTTAGTCTTTAACAAATGATGACCTTGCTATACCATGATAGATTAGAGTAGCTGAGAAGTTAAAGGAGATATAATGCTTTAAATGTTTAATACTCTGTGTTATCCATCTTTAGTACCAAATATCTGTAGGCAATCTTCTTATGCTGTAATAATCATAATATCTTTTTTATGAGAGCTATGGATTTACTCTTTTTTTCACATAACAATTTTACAAAGTCATTATTACTGTTTTACAAATAGGAGAATTAAGTCTCAAAATGCTAAAATTCTTGCCACAACCCAAATAGTGGAGATGAGATTGTAACCCAGTTCTGTGTGTGTATGTGCTAAGTTGCTTCAGTCATGTCTGACTCTTTATAACCCAATGGACTGTAGCCCTCCAGGCTCCTATGTCCTGGGGATTCTCCATGCAAGAATACTGGAGTGGGTTACTTTGCCCCTTCTCCAGGGGATCTTCCCAACCCAGGGATTGAACCCATGTCTCATGTCTCCTGCATTGGTAGGCAGGTTCTTTACCAATAGTGCCACCTGGGAAGCCCAATCCAGTTCTACTTGGCTCTAAATACCAAGCTCTTAACTACTGTGTATACCGCCTTATACAGAATTTAACCATAGCATCACTGTAGACAATCATTTAGATTCTGCTCAGATACCCTGATGACTCAAAATTCACTTTTCCATCTAGGTAATTCATTCCACTTTTTAATAGTTCTGTTTTCCTGTGCTAATTACTTTGAATCTGATGATCATCACTGTGAAGCTGAGCGGGACATTCAAACAATTACATGAAAATAAATGTAATACAGAGTAAAAAAGAAAATAAGTCATTTTTCATTTGTTGGAACATTTTCACGATCAACATTTTAGAACTGTGCTTGCTGCACATGGATATTAAGAATTTGAAATGTGGCTAACTAATATGGCTAGTCCAAACTGAGATGCACTGAGTGCATAATATATGCTGGATTTTACATAAGATTTCTCATGAATTGCTTACACATCAAAATGATAATATTTTGGACATTAAATAGATGCATTATTTAAATTATTTTTACCCATTTCCCTTTGCTTTTGCAAATGTGGCTACTGGAAAATTTTAAATTACATATGCATAGATTTACATCTGTAGTTTGCATTATATTTCTGTTGGACAGCATTTGTTCTGTACCCTCAAGTGGGAAGGTATCAGATGTTTAGAGTATATCAAATCCACACTTGTTGCCCCAGACAGTCAGAGAACAGAGGGAGGTGGGAGCAGGGTGCAGGATGGAGGGCACACCATGTATGCCTATGGCCAATTCATATTGATGTATGGCAAAAACCATCACAATATTGTAAAGTAATTATCCTCCAATTAAAATAAATAAAACAGAAAAGCAAATGCTTATTTATCTTCCACTCAATGCTGTTTTAATACCCTGAGTACAGGGTACTTTGTAAGCACAGTGTATGCATGTGCGTGAAGTCACTTCAGTCATGTCCAGCTGTTTGTGACCCCATGGATTATAATCTGCAGGCTTCTCTGTGCATGGGATTTCCCAGGCAAGAATACCTGAGTGGGTTGCCGTGCTCTCCTCCAGGGGATCTTCCCAACCCAGGGGTCAAACCTGCATCTCTTATGTCTTCTGCATTGGTAGCCAGGTTCTTTACCGCTAGCACAACCTAGGAAGCCCCCTTGTAGGTGTAGAGAGATCATTTTTTTTTTGGCATGTAATTAGTACTAAAGTGAATATCCCTTAATCAGCCTTAAGTTTGACAAAAGTTATTTCTTTATTTACACCAGAAATATTGGTCTTTGTAGTACAGAGAAATGGAAGGCCTCAGTTCTTAAAATCCATGGAGTTAGCATTGGAAAAATTGGGTCATTGGTCCACAGTTTTGCTGGGTGTGGGTAAGTGGGTATGGAAGGAAGGCGTGGAGCAAAGAACAGATGGAGAGCTCTCCTAAACAGGTCCTGTGAAGAACATAATGGTCTTTTCAGATTCTGAGTTCTCCACTTGAACACAACAGAATATTATCCAGGGTAACCAACCATGCTGAAGACCTGTGCTGGCTCTGATAACTCTTCCTTGGGAAATCAATTGGTATTATTTTCAACTGCCCCACCTAGAAATGGTTTGTTCAGGTCACAGAGAGGAGGCTTCAGCTGATTTCCAGACTGGAGGAAGGACTTCTTCCCATCAGCCTGCCTGCCTCCCTCCCACCCGCCCTCCCGCCTGCCTGCCTGGGAT
>SJYA01002180.1:0-100807 GCA_006410615.1 Neotragus moschatus | reverse complement strand
CTGGGATTGCAGCTGAGCCATATTTAGCCTCTAACGCTAGATGTTTTAGTGCCTGGCTCTTTTTAACTGGCATATGTTAAGAGCTTTGAATTAACAGGTGCATAAAAACTGTCAAAAAACACTTAAATCTCAAGACAGACTGTCAGTCGTATTAAAAAATATGGTGTTACATAACCATGCACTCTCAACACGTCCAGCATATAACAGCTTGGAAAGTCCTTTCTCCCTCCAAGAAATCCAGCAATGTTAATCCATCCCATGAACAAAAGGCCATGGTCCTTTAACCTCCTGATGGAGGACGGTGTGTGTGTGTGTTTGTGCACACGAGCACATATGTATTGGAGACATCAGAGTCACGCACAAAGTTTTCCCTTCTGCAACTGAATCTTCTTTCGGTTTCCAAGATCCCTATATGTAAACTAATCCAGTTGAAAAGAAAAAGAACTCCCAGAGCTCTGGCACACTTGAAGTTGTTCCTTTTAAGGAAAACAAACAACTTATCATGTAATATGGTGAAATTTGGAGAAGGCAATGGCACCCCACTCCAGTACTCTTGCCTGGAAAATCCCATGGACGGGGGAGCCTGGTGGGCTGCCGTTTATGGGGTTGCACAGAGTTGGACATGACTGAAGTGACTTAGCAGCAGCATGGTGAAATTTAAATTAAAACTATCACAGGATGGCCAAGAGAGAAACTGCATCACTTTAAGCCATGTGAATTACATGTAAAATACACTACTGGTTAAAACCGGTAGAATCAAGTAAGATCCAGTTAAAGCAGAGAGGAATGTTTGCTTCCATGATATTAAGTTGCTTTACTATATTTGTAAAGGCAACAGTTATGTATCACTAACTCTAAAATTGGCATGAAAGAACCTGGCATTTCTGAGTACTTTCTTGTGCATAATAGGTACTATAAAAACATTTTAATTTAGTCAGATTAAAAGTTTAATATTACCTTGGCTTCATGTTTTGTAGTGACATCTTACATTCAGCATTAGCCCCTCATCTGCCAAGGAGCTGGGTGACCATAACCAAGTTAGTTACTTTTTCAAAGCCTCATTTATCAATACTTTTTGAAATCATAAAATCAAGGTGGTTGGGAGTAGGATAGGGGAGGACATCTCTTTGACATTCATTTGGGTTCTGAAAAAAGTAAGATCCTATGATTTATAACGTTTTTTTTGGAGTAAGAGTGTAATTTCCAGATACCCATGTGTAGACTCCTAGGGCTGCTCTACTGAAACAATGAGGCAGGGTATGCTTTGTTTCTCTTTCTGTTTTTTTCCTATGTTCCGGCATTTAAAAAGTTTCTATTTTTGTTTTTTCTTTTTTTGTTTGTTTGGTTTTTTTTCTGTTTTGTTTTTTCATTTTTAACATGCATTCCAGAAGGCTGT
The DNA here is from genome assembly GCA_006410615.1 of Neotragus moschatus. Classification (NCBI taxonomy): domain Eukaryota; kingdom Metazoa; phylum Chordata; class Mammalia; order Artiodactyla; family Bovidae; genus Neotragus; species Neotragus moschatus. The sequence continues at coordinate 99,411 of SJYA01002180.1, read as the reverse complement.
CACAGATCAGCCTTACCAGAAAATAGAATCTGGGATGGAGATGTGTGTGCCAGAGTTTATTGGCGAGTGTGTGTGATGAGGACTGTAAGTGGTCAAGGGAGCAGGACTGGGCAGAGAAAAAGGCCGGGTAGGACACACACACAACAAAGACTAGAACTGATCCTGTGGGGAGTTCTGGCCCCACTTCTTCCCAACGGAAGCATGGGGACCAGTTGTACCCCCATAACTCCTGGTCTTTGGTTGCAGGCTGTCTCCCATAAAGGGGGCACAAATATAGGCAAGGCCACTCTCTTTCACCTCTGGCAACTCCCGGAGAGAGATTCTCCAGTGAGGTGAGCCATTAGCAACTAATGCTCCCACAGCTCAGGCGGGGGTGCCTCAGTCCTGAAGGGGTCATCTGGGCAGTGCACCACCATAACCATTACAAAGACAAATAGAGGATCTGTTCTCTTGGTTCTTACTGTAGTTTCTCTCCGACTAGATATATGACCTTAGACAAGATGCTTAATTTTTGTGCCGCTTAACCCATACTTTGCATGCATGCTAAGTCAACTCAGTTGTGTCTGACTCTTTGCAACCCCATGGACTGTAGCCTGCCAGGCTTCTCTGTCCATGAGATTCTCCAGGCAATACTGGAGTGGGTTGCCAATTCCTCCTCCAGGGGATCTTTCCCATCCAGGGATCAAACTCACATCTCCTGGGACTCCTGCATTGGCAGGTGAGTTACCATTAAGCCAGCCAGGAAGCCCAACCTATACTTTGCTTACTCCCAAATTGTGGATGATAACAGAAATGGATAAAGTTATTATGAAGACTAAAAGAAATAAACATTTCAAGCATCTAGCTAAGTGAAAGTGAGTTTCACCTTCCTCTTTTATCAAATGATAATCCTTCTTCATTTCTAAGGATAATTTCACAAAATCAGGAAGGTCTAACAAATAGCAGCTTGTTCTTGAGGTTAATCAAGAGATGAAAATGTCATGCTGTGATAACCTGCCTTACTTCACGAGGAGTGCTGATATTTTGGTTGAGCTTTCTGCCCCTGGAGGATGTCACTCTTATCAGAAAAAGGCTAATCAAATGATCCAATCCCTTTACCCCACCACCACCTCCTCCCATCTCAACACCATCACAGCCTGAGATTAACATTCAGTTCAGTCCAGTTCAGTTCAGTTCAGTTCAGTCTCTCAGTCATGTCCAACTCTTTGCGACCCCATGAATTACAGCACGCCAGGCCTCCCTGTCCATCACCAACTCCCGGAGTTCACTCAGACTCACACCCATCGAGTCAGTGATGCCATCCAGCCATCTCATCCTCGGTCATCCCCTTCTCCTCCTGCCCCCAATCCCTCCCAGCATCAGAGTCTTTTCCAATGAGTCAACTCTTCGCATGAGGTGGCCAAAATACTGGAGTTTCAGCTTCAGCATCATTCCTTCCAAAGAAATCCCACGGCTGATCTCCTTCAGAATGGACTGGTTGGATCTCCTTGCAGTCCAAGGGACTCTCAAGAGTCTTCTCCAACACCACAGTTCAAAAACATCAATTCTTCAGTGCTTAGCTTTCTTCACAGTCCAACTCTTACATCCATACATGACCACAGGAAAAACCCTGGACCTTTGTTGGCAAAGTAATGTCTTTGCTTTTGAATATGCTATCTAGGTTGGTCATAACTTTTCTTCCAAGGAGTAAGCGCCTTTTAATTTCATGGCTGCAGTCACCATCTGCAGTGATTTTGGAGATTAGCATTACTCAGCATTAGCTGTTAAATCATTTGTTGTTTAGTCATTAAGTCATGTCTGACTCTTTTTTGACCCTGTGTCAGTCTTCTTTGTCCATGGGATTCTCCAAGCAAGCATACTAGAGTGGGTTGCCATTTCCTTCTCCAGGGGAACTTCCCAACCCAGGAATTGAACCTGAGTCTCCTGCATTGCCGGCGGATTCTTTACTGCTAAGCCACCAGTTAATACATTAAGGATTGAGATAGGAAGTGCCTTCCAGAATGACTATTTATGCCATACTTATACATTCATTTGAGGGGCTATCACAAAGGATCCTGCCAAATTCCTATGACATCAGTTTTTCAAGCTCCATAGGGTTTGGGTAGGATAGAAGGGAGGTAGACAGAAGCAGTTAGTTATTTTGCCAAATCCCCTTTAAAATATGAAACCAAGCCAAAAGCAGATAGCATGCACAGTTCCCAACACTGTTTTCCTATTGGGAAATGTTAACATTCTTGTTATTGTTTTATCCTTATTGATTGGTAAGGACAAGTTCCTTTCTGTAATGAGAGTAGAGGAGAAAGCATTTTTGCCAAAAAGAGCTACATTCTAAGAAAGATCAAAGTGTGGGTGTTTCATCTGATAGACGTTTCCTCTCTGTTTGGATGCTCGGCCTTGTGGCCTGTGTTGAAATTCCTGTGTGCGTGTCAAATAGTCAGAACTTGTTTCTCTTTCTTGTTCGCTCTCTCCTTCCCTTCTTCTCTGACCACAGAGGTTTCCTCCTGGTTTTTCCACTGCTCCTCACCACCACCCCGTCTGATGTAGCTACCGCAGCAGGCCAAAGAAGGAGATTCAATGCCATAAAATCAACCCCCCATTGGTAAACATTTTCATTTTGGAAAAGCCAAAACGCAGTTATTAATTCGGAAGTTGAAGTGCCAAGTCCAGCAAGGAAATTCCTGAAAAGGGACCTGGCCCTGGCATTGACAATCTCTTTAGCTGGGAGATATTTTTATCTTTGAATATGGAACAGGAAGATCATTTTCTCTAAACATTAGAATAGAGACCAAATCGTGACCAGCCTGCCAGCAACTTATAATAGAAAAGAAGAAAATTACTTGAGTCCTAACCATGGGGAAGTTAAAACCATAACAATAAGACAAACTAAACAGACCCAAACAAACGAAAACCACTTTTCATTCCACTGTGTGAGCTCAACAATCCCATCCCTCAGGGTGTACTGGTTTTTATTTTAGTTTATTTACATTTGGGCATCCATTTTGCCGCTCTTCAAAGGAAGCTGAGGTGTCTTAGGAATGGAAATTAGGCTTCCTAGGTTATTTATATTAGCAGTTTTCACTGCGCTTTGCTGATGATTATATAAGATAGCATGTACTTCTTTTTCTCATCTTTAAAGAGAGTATGTAACAAGTCCCAGAGAAATAGTATTCAATTAAACCTCTATTCATATTAGCCCTTAGAAGTGACCAGACAACACCATAACATCAAGCTTTCTTGTCTCAGTCTTTAAAATTATATACTCAAAGCTATATGCTCCTCAGAATATATTTCTGGGCAAAACGAGATAGAGAACTTGGCCCTTTAAAAGATACTAGGTTCTAAGTGTAGAGCTCCTTATTATTAGTCCTCTACTTATAATGAAAGGCAGCTTCCAGATACTTTCAAATTATGCTTGGGAAATTATTAGTAATTATTAAGCTTAAGAAAAAAGTGACTACAGGAAAGAAAAAATAAGTAAGACATAGGGCAGAACCAATGACTGTTTTCCTTAAAACTTTAATTATCTATATCACAATTTCTAAGTCCGGGAACAACTGAAGGGCCTGCCCAGTTGATTAGCATAAATGACACCAGAAAGGGCAATATAACTATAATTGTCATTATAAACATAGTCCCTATCACTTAGTTAAAAGAGCTCAAAAGTCCATACCAGCTATACTTATCCAATTTCTGTTTTGGGATATTATGATGTCTTTTCCCCTTTAATTCTTTCTTTGAGTAGATAGAGTAAGGATGATTATTTTAGATAAAAATAATGAATAACAACAATACAATTTCAGAATATCCACATTACACGAGGTTTAAGGTTCAACATGTATGTTGTCAGAGCAATTACTACTTCTTTATTCTAGTTGATAATCAACTATGAAAGGTATTTGTATATATATTATTATGGATATGCAAAAGTAAAAATTGGATATTGTGCATTTATTGCCCCTTCTTTCACCCATCCCTTCTCCACCTATCAGTACACTTTTATTCAATCTGGAGATCAAATTTTGTTGATTTTCACTGATCTATCTCCAATATCACAGCCCTTGTTATGTGATAGGTATTCATGAATTATATTTTCAAAGAATGAAATCTTTCAAAGGAGATCACTCTAGTGGATTAAATCTCTTAATTTAAATCTTGACTAAACCTCTTGAAATCATCTCCTCTTCTGAGAAATCTAAACAGGCTTTAGTCTTCCACCACACCCTAAACTATATGAAGCACATAATTTTGAGATCTAGCATTTATTCATCTTTGTTCATTTACCCTGAAGAGTACATCTGTTAATCAGGCACAAATAGAAACCATATATAATCATAAGGTGGGGGCAATTATATAACTTTCCGTAAGAAAAAAACATATGCACAGCTTCTGTGAGCATGTAGCAGGGCATTATTCCTCCTCCTCATCAGTGTGATTATCCCCATCTTCATCATCCACTGTGGGCTCACAAACACTGTAGAGAGAAGCAGGAACAGAGGCAAAGGGAACGCCCAGAAGAAAACTTCAGGAGACAGTAGCATGTCCTTAAAAAAAAACACCAGAGTAGGAATTAGGAGACTGGGGCCTTTGGTAAATTCCATAACCTCTTGATCCTCCATTTCCTTAGCTATATAACAGAAATCACATTTGATTTGTCAGTCTTAACTGATTGTTAGGATTATCCAAAGAAATCAGTATCTGAGACCTCTGAAGTTCTATATGGCTATCAGTTCAGTTCAGTTCAGTCGCTCAGTCGTGTCCGACTCTTTGTGACCCCATGAATCGCAGCACACCAGGCCTCCCTGTCCATCACCAACTCCTGGAGTTTACTCAAAGAGCTATAATTTTTCATGTAACAATCTATTTAAGAGATAGCATGGCACTCCACTCCAGTATTTTTGCCTGGGAAATACCATGGACGGAGGAGCCTGGTGGGCAGCAGTCCATGGGGTCGCTAAGAGTCAGACATGACTGAGCGACTTCACTTTCACTTTTTACTTTCATGTATTGGAGAAGGAAATGGCAACCCACTCCAGTGTTCTTACCTGGATAATCCCAGGGACAGAGGAGCCTGGTGGGCTTCTGTCTATGGGGTCGCCCAGAGTCGGACACGACTGAAGCGACTTAGCAGCAGCAGCAGCAGCAGGGCATTAGAATCAGACAGACGTAAGTTTAAATCGGGAGTCCTTTATACCAGAATGATATGATTTTGTATGGGTTACTTCATCTTTCTGAACTTCTTTTCATTTTTTTCTATGTGGATAATATTAGAATGGACATAACAATAAATTAACTGCCATGTTGCTAGACATAGCACTTGGGTACCTTGTTCATGTAAGCTTGATTTTGAAAAGTGATCATTTTAAATGAACATATATATGTGGAGGATTTCAAGAGTTTGGCAAATTAGATCTTGTCATTTATTTAGTAAATAAATGGAAACTTTGGTGCACTATATAAAATATATCATGCAAAATGCTGAGCTAGATGAAGCACAAGCTGGAATCAAGATTGCCGGGAGAAATATCAATAACCTCAGATATGCAGATGACACCACCCTTATAGCAGAAAGTGAAGAGGAACTGAAGAACCTCTTGATGAAAGTAAAAGAGGAAAGTGAAAAAGTTGGCTTAAAGCTCAACATTCAGAAAACTAAGATCATTGCATCCAGTCCCATCACTTCATGGCAAATAGATGGGGAAACAACAGAAATAGTGACAGACTTCATTTTCTTAGGCTTCAAAATCACTGCAGATGGTGACTGCAGCCATGAAATTAAAAGACACTTGCTCCTTGGAAGAAAAGCTATGATCAACTTGGACAGCATATTAAAAAGCAGAGACATTACTGTGCCAACAAAGGTCCATCTAGTCAAAGCTGTGGTTTTTCCAGTAGTCACGTATGGATGTGAGAGTTGGACCTTAAAGAAAGCTGAGTGCTGAAGAACTGATGCTTTTGAACTGTGGTGTTGGTGAAGACTCTTGAGAGTTCCTTGGACTGCAAGGAGATGAAACCAGTCAATCATAAAGGAAATCATTTCTGAATATTCATTGGAAGCTGAAACTCTAATACTTTGGCCACCAGATGTGAAGAACTAACTTACTAGAAAAGACCCTGTTGCTGGGAAGGATTGAAGGTGGGAGGAGAAGGGGATGACAGAGGATGAGATGGTTGGATGGCATCACTGACTCAATGGACATGAGTTTCAGTAAGCTCCTGGAATTGGTTATGGACAGGGAAGCCTGGTGTGCTGCAGTCCAAGCGGTTGCAAAGAGTGGAACATGACTGAGTGACTGAACTGAACTGAATTGAACTGATGCTGAAGCTCCAATACTTTGGCCACCTGATGCAAAGAACTGACTCATTGGAAAAGACCCTGATTCTAGGAAAGATTGACGGCAGGAGGAGAAGGGGACGACAGAGGATGAGATGGTTGGATGGCATCACTGACTCAATGGACATGAGTTTGAGCAATCTCCAGGAGCTAGTGATGGACAGGGAAACCTAGTGTACTACATTCCATGGGGTCGCAAAGAGTTGGACATGATTGAGTGACTAAACTGACTGACATAAAATATATAGTGCAGACTAAATAAATTTCCTGAAGATGAGGCCATAATGTTTTCCAACTGGTGATGTGACTCAGGAGAACTCAAGAAATTTCAACCAATTGACTACCTTGAGCATATGATACTCACAAACAAAATAATTGTTTTCCATCAGATCTCAGAACTCAGTCACTAACTTGAGCAGGAGTTGCTATGGAATACTAAAATAACATCAGTCAATTGGAAAAATGAATTACCTGTGATGATTTACAAACAATAAAAATAAGATTTTACTTATAAAAATGTTTATGAATGGCATATAACATATGGGGAGATAATTTAAATCAAATTTTAAAAATAGATGAAAGACTGGAAATAGACACACATACTCCCAAGATCACTGGATTTGTTGAACAAAAACTTTCAAACCTATTTGACCAGTGTACCATGTAGGAAAGAGGACAAAATAACCCTGTTGTCTTTTTTTTTCAGTGTTATTGTTCTGTCCCTGATGCAACTTGAAGAAGAAAGTCATTCGCCAATGGAAATAAAGCATTCATTCAATGATGAGACCATTGTTAATCAGATAGCAATCATGGGAAAATATACTAAGGTCAAAACTCATGATTTAATAGGAAAACAAATATAAGGATCCATGGATAAACAAGAGTCACCTGAAAGGATGGGCAGTTAGAATCTCCTGGACCAAAAGACTAGCGGTGAGAAGAGAAGAAAGATGAAGCTTGTGTGTCCCATCTTGGAAGCCCTCCAGAACAGCAGTATGGGGTGCCAGCTGCCAGGTGACAGCTGATGTCAGCTCTTGGACACGATGCTGAAATATAGGACTTCCATGCCCCACTGTCTGAAGAAAAACTTTCCTGTATCCTTTTCTGCCTGGTCCTGGCCCCCTTGTTAAGACACGTGCAGTCACCTGTGACCCATACTCTGGACTTGAGTCATTCTAGACTCTTCTATTCTCTTTTGAGGCTGAGTACAGCCTGTTTTTTTTTTTTTTCTTTCCACTTTCCTGATTTTGGGAAAAAAAAATGAATAGAAGAGAAATAAGAATGGGTGGATAATGTGGAAGGGCATTAGACCTACTTGTAATCACAGGTGCCTTGTTAGGACTGATTTATGTTTAGGCAACTTAGAAAATGTTTTTACCAACACAATTCAGTCCTGATTCATAGGGCTATGTAGTCCTTCACCCTCAATTGGACTTAAACTACTAACATGATTTAAACTCTGAAATGCACACATTGCCCGAGGCAAGGATTTAAAGTGAAAGTCAAGTTTGCAGTCTTCTACAAAGTATACTTTCTCACCCCCTGTCACTTCTCTAGTTACCAGATCTTTTCCAACCTGTCTGGACCTTCTGGGGCTCAGGCATAAATCAGGAGAAATGTAGTTGGAAATGGCTTCCTTTTCTTCAAAGCAATGTGTACCCACCTCAATGGTGCATTAGAAATCCATAATAGCGCATGTGGTTTCCATTATGCCAAGGGGAAGCCTGTCTTAACTACTCTAAACTGTCTCTCCAGTGTATGACTTCAGAGCCCGGGCTGATTTAAAAAACTGTGGAGAAGTCCTTGGGTTAAAATCAGGAAGGAATCTTCTAGGATCATAGATCTAGGTTCTTATTCTGAAAGACACAGGGAGTGTCTCTGATGTATGTATGATGGCTCGGCATGCTCTCTGAAGAAGAGAGTGTACTATGAGATTTCTGGACTCTAAATACCACTAGCCTTTTGGGACTTTAAAACTCTTCTGAGGCTGTTCCCAGCCTGAGCCAGCATGATCACGAGAGGTCTGGGAACAAACATAAGACACGCAGCCTTGAGACCACAGCAAATGCTCATCGTGTTTCCCCCAACACACACACTTTTTTTTTTCTCTCTCTTCCTTCATCTTCCTCCCTCCCTACCTTCCTCTTTCCTTCTCTCCTTCCCTTCCTTCTTTCCTCCTACAACACTTTCGTTATTGTTTGTTTGACTTTCATGGTATATCTCTTGGCATGCTGGGCAGGTGGAAAAGGTTAATACAGGGTACATATTTGTCAAATGTCTTCTTCTGGCTCTCATGATTTTTTCCAAGATGGTTATTATTTTTAATCTGTTACTGCTTCCATCAGTGGGGAGTAGCACTGAAGTCCATATACAAATGGGTTAACTACAATTACAAATGGATCATTATGGGCCACTGAGAGTCATCTAATAAATAGGGAGACCAAGGACTGAGAAGCAAACACTCAGTAGAGCTCCTTCAGTGAGTATACCAAGAGATACATTCACAAGCCTTGTCCTCCAGGCTAGTGGAATAGAGAACCAATTCCACTTTTCCAAATTCTCAAAAATAGTTGAGAATCAATGATTACTGCACACTGATTATTCATGGCATTATTTGAGCACTGTCTCTGTGCTTGGAAGTTTTCTGGGTGCCAAAGACAAAGCCAGGAACAAAAGAGACAAAGTTCTAACTTACTTTGTAGTATAGGGGATCAGCTGGGCTTCCCTCAGATGGTAAAGAATATATCTGTTCAATGCGAGAAACCCAGGTTTGATCCTTGGGTCAGGGAAGGGATCGGCTGGAGAAGGAAATGGCTACCCACTCAGTCTTCTTGCCTGGAGAATTCCATGGACAGAGGAGTCTGGCAGGCTGCAGTCCATGGCATTGCAAAAAGTCAGACCTGTCTGAGTGACTTTCACTTTCACTCCGTATATGTGACTCTATCAGATGTTCCTAAGAACTCTGTGAGAGAGATTATTTCCAGATTACATATGAGTACACAAAACTTCAGAGAGGTTAGAGTACCAGTTTATTAGGGAAAGACCCCAAATCTCCAACTAAGTCTATTTGATTCCAAAGGCTGGGCACTTTGTTCCCTCCTGGCCTTCAGAGGCTAATGAAATCATATGAGACATAACAGGGTTAGTACCAAGTAGGCTAAGCACCAACTGAGACTAATCTTGATGAGAGAGACCTGGGAAAGCCTGGAGCAGCCCATGAGTGCTTCACAGAAGCATCCAGTCTGAAGGATGGCAAGACAGAGCTTAGATGAGAGAAAAAAGGGGGAACAGAGGACATGAAGGTCCAGAGGCACATGTGTGCATGACCTGGTTTCAGAGAATAGAAACGGCCTAAATGAAATGAAAGAGTCTCATAGGAAAAAGTTTGGAAACAAAGCTAAAGAGACAGAGCCACAGTATAATGTCCTCTATAGCTCCATTATTGCTAAAAGACCTTTTTGCCTTTCCAAAGTTATCATTTCCTTGTCAGTGAGATAGGGGGAAATCATAGACAGTTTTTTTAGGTGACTTCAACAATGACCAACTAATAGGAACTTTGGTTAATTGCTGGACAAAGGGTAAGCCCATGATTAGACTCCTATCCAGGACATATTTTTTAATACCCACTCAGATTCTTCCTTGAGAGGGCTTTGTGTTCATATAACTGGATACATGAGTATTTAGCCAATAAAACTGGTTGAAGAATGTGAGAAATTTATCTACTACATGAAGTCATTGTTTCATATTTGTCTGAAGCTCCCAGCGGACTCTGAACACCAGATTTTCGTTCCCCTCTGCTTTCCACATTGCTTTTTCCCATGAGGAGATTCTTTTGATATCAGCATGGGGTATATGGAATTCTTTGGGGGTGAAAGGTGTTCTTTCTATTATAGTAACTTTTTATTTAACCAGTTCATTTCCATGTAAAAGCTGCTATGGATACAATAAAATTAGAAAGGGCATATCAGATTTGTTTTTTAATTTTCCTCTGGTGGGGCAAAGTTGCTGAGCAAATTTGTTGAGCAGCTGGAATGGCTAAGGTCACACTAACTTTGAAAAAAGAAGGTCCTGACATCAACATACCCAAAGATCTGAATAATCCTGGGCTGCCTCCAATTCTGAAATCCTTTTCTTCTGGCTGTTTCTTTCTCCCTTTCTTTCTCCCACATTGGTTTCTGGCTCTTCCCCTTTTCCTAATGAACCCAATACTATGTATGTGGATGTTTTAATTTTACCTGCTTTAATGCAAACAGTTCCTATGGTATAAACTTTAGGTCAATTTTATCAAGTTATTATGTGCTTGGTCAGCTCAGGGGAAAAAAAATCACTTTCTTCTGCCCAGCTTTCACGTAATTGCATGAATTCTCTGATTTAGTTATTTAGTTGGCTCTGCAAATCTACCCCAAGGTGCACTGACTGCAGAGATGGAAGGGAATTCATTATATACTCCCTGCTGAAATGGTGACCTGCAAATAATGATGCGGAAATCAACCTTGATCGCCGTGCTTTCCCTCTCGTCTAATTTCTTCTGAACTTTAGACTGTAACTTGGTTTTGGCTGGATAGCCCCAGGACATACTGGAGTCTGACCAAGGGGGTGCCGAGACCTGGATTTTCACACCATGAAGCTGGTAACAGTTTTGACTTCAATGCCTTGAAAAGTAGGTGATTTCAATTGCCCTGTTTCCTTTCAGGGGAAAACGCTTTCTTTGCACCTAAACAATCTTCCGGTGCTTTTGACTGACAGGCATATTGTTATGATTATGACTGGACTTCTTGACTCCTGCAGGGATAGCATTTAAAACTGCCTGAGACTGGCACAAATCAAAATATTCATCAACTTAAACTATGTCAGCTAAAATGGAAAAGCCAAAATTGTAGTGTTTTATATCATGTCAGAAGTCCATGAACACAGTGCAAAACCGCTTAACTCTTTCCCTGCCTGAAGAAAATTGTAGCATGTAATAGAAGGTATCTGGATTTTTTTTCAAAATTATGCCTATCATGTAAATGCCTTATATTTCTCCTCCTGTAATATCCATTGATTCGGGAAGGAGGGGGCTTATTGATTCAATTAACTCTTTCCTTTGTTCCCATTCATTGATTCATTTGATTCTTCAGTGGATGCTTCGGAATCCTATATTCTGTAGGACCCGGTGTTTGCCTTTGTTGGGAAGAGAAACCAAACTCTTGCCCACAGTTGCTGGTCCCAATAGAAGAGAGAGAGACTCTCTCTGTGTGTGTGTGTGTGTGTGTGTGTGTGTGCTCAGTTGTGTCCAACTCTTCAAGAGCTCATGGACTGTAACCCGCCAGGCTCCTCTATCCATGGGATTTTCCAGACAAGAATACTAGAGTGGGTTGCTACTTCCTACTCCAGTGGATCTTCCCAATCCAGACATCGAACACGAATCTCAAGCATCTCCTGCATTGGCAGGTGGATTCTTTACCACTGCGTCAGCTGGGAAGCCCCCAAACAGAAGCTAGACATATCCCTAAATGGCTATGAAATAAGCAGTCTGGTAGGTACTACATGATAGATACAGATAAGCTGCCAAGATAAAGGTGAAGTCCCTTCCACCCAGGGAGTAGTAAACTAGACATCTGAAGAGTTATCTGTCCAACCTCCTCTTTGTCAAGAATTTTCCTTTCTTCCACTGGAAGTGAGCATTCTGGCTGTCTTTTCGTAAAATGAGACTTTGTTCTTCCCTACAAGCACTCTCTCAGCTATTGTTGCTTGATCATTGACCACACTGATCAGTCAGTTCCCTTAGAATTCATATATTAGAACAAGAAGATTTCAGTCTCAGCACAGTAGCAGGGAAGAATCCAGATTTGGGGCCATAGAAAGCCAGGGAGTAGACAGAGGCAACGTGAAAACGGAGAAAGATGGCTTATAACAGAAATCTAGGTCCTTGGTGCATTTGTAGAGCGTGATTACAATTCTATCTCAGTCTTCAGCCCTTCTCCATTATTCCCAGCACCTGCTTTTCATTTTCAGGGAGCCAGTGGGCAAGAATAGGTTGATCTGTATTACTTACATCCCAAAGAACCCTCTCTAATGCAGAAGACTAAGAAAGGAGAAAGACGAAAGACGGGCTCATCATTTAACAAATAATGCTAGAGAGAATAGGAATCTTAGTGTAGGGGGATAATACTTTTATGTATTAACAAATGTGTTTTTCCCCAAGACTTCCTGTTACCCTTGACCCTCCCCAACCGGGGCAGCTAGATTGTGAGTCATTCCTTGCCTCAAGGGAGGGTTGTCACAGCAGAACCAGAGAACAAAAGAGCCAAATGCTTGGCTTTTGAGTTTAAAAAGCTGAGCTTCAGGCTTCAGACAAAAAAGATTTGGAAGAATATTCGATCAGCTTGAGCCAACTTTTTTCTGCCCACGTAAAATAAGAATTCCCCTGGCTGGGAGACAAGCTTTTCTAAAGCTTTTCTAAAGGGTGAGATGCTGGTGAGTCCCGGAAAGGGAATCTTGCACTCTATTCTTACGTCCTCCACACAGTCAGGCTGAACCCTGACTTGAGCATGAGGTTCTGAGAACAAAGAGGCTTATGCCTTATTTCCATGTTGCACACCAACTGATGGCAAACTTCCAAGATAGCCTCTACACAGCGTTGTACCAGACACACTACCTGGAACATCTAGAGCAAAAGAGTGTGGGTCGCCTCAGAATTTGCCATGGCCCTAGAGTGGCAAAGACACTGTGAGCCTAATATTTTCTTAGGTCCTGAGAAAGGTATAAAAGCAGTCAAGAGGGAGCCAGACAGGGAAGAGTTCCACAGTCTGGTCCAAGGGATGTTGAAGACATCATCCACGTGGAAAGACTCTGAAGGACAAATGGTGCCATATACAGCTTAGAGGACGCCAACCTGGACATGCAACAGCCAGCCCCTTACACATGTAAAGTCAACTCTGGAAAAGTGGCTCAGCTTCCCTTCAGATAACCAGCTGAACCTGACCCACAATTCTTTCTTTGCACTCTGCACTGCATGGTTTCCCAAATGAAGGAAATGATCACGTGGTTTAGGCGTCATTTAGATATGGCATACTAATCACCCTAAGGGATGCTGACCTTCCTCACAGCCAACTTGTATTTTGTTGCCTCATATAAAAGCAAGGCTTCCCTGGTGGCTCAGTGATAAAGAAGCTGCTTGCAATGCAGGAGACCTGCATTGGTAAAGGTAATATCTGGGTTGGGAAGACCCCCTGGAGAAGGAAATGGCAATTCACTCCAGTATTCTTGCCTGGGAAGTTGCAGGGACATAAGATCCTGGTGGTCTACAGTCCATGGGTTCACAGAGCCAGACACAACTTAGTGACTGTCACCATATAAAAGCAAGAGTTTCTGATTCAATCTACTATTGTACCATATCAATTACTTATTTATTTATAAAAATATTTATTTATTTGGTTGTGCTGGGTCTTCATTGTGGCACATGGGATCTTTGATCTTCGTTCTGGCATATGGGATATTTTTTTAGTTGCAGCATGAAAACTTAGTTGCAGCATGTAGGATCTAGTTCCCTAACCAGGGATCAAACCCAGGCCCCCTGCATTGGGAGCTCAGAATCTTAGCCTCTGGACCACTGAGGAAGTTCCTAAATTGTTTACTGTTGCATAAAGAACCATCCCTAAGAGTTAATCCATTTAAAACAACAATAATTTTATTTGCTTCTGATTCTGTGTATAGAACATAAGGACTAGCCCTCTGATCCTCATCCTAATTGACGAACCACAGAATGGGGTCAAAACAAATAACACAGTTGTTTTAAGTCACTATTTTTCCTCAAAGTCTTGTTTATTGAGTCATGTGTATATAAAGTGAAATTCATCCTTTTTGAATGCTTAGTTTTAAAAGCCATACCTGATTTAGATGATATTTAGATAAGACTGGATTTAGACTTTAGATGCTGGAATGAGTTAAGAGTTTTGGAGCTATTGGAATGGAATTTGTTATAACAGCATCCCACTTTTTGCTGTCAAAATGTGTATTAGTCAGTTTGGGTTGCCATAACAAAATACCACAGGCTAGATGGTTCAAACATTAAAAATGTATTTCTCATAGTCCTGGAGGCTGGAATACCAAGATCAAGGTAACAGCTGATATGATTTCTAGTGAGCATTCTCTTCCTGGCTTGCAGCTGGCCACCTTCCTGCTGTGTCCTCACATGGAAGAGAGGACACAAGGGAGAGAGAAAGCGAGAATATGAGGGCTTTCTGTTGTCTCTCATCAGATCAGGGTCCCATCCTTATGATCTCATTTAACCTTAGCTACCACCTAATAAGCCCTGTCTCCAAATACAGTTACATTGGAGGTTAGAGTTTCAACATAACTTATTTCAGAAGGACACAGTTCAGTTCTCAGTGGAGGCATTGGGTCATATGAGGCATTGGGAGGCTTGGGTCATATGAGGCATTGGGAGGCTTGTGCTGGCTCCCTAACATATATAAAAGAGGTTTTATAAACCTCAAAAGAGGTTTCCATAAAAAATAATTGTAAATGTGACTGTGGAGTTATAAGTGATCACCACTAAGATTCAAAGAATCCTACAAAGGTTTAAGAGAATTGAATTGACAAAATCACCACCAGGTTGAATGAAAAGAGACTAAGACTTTCTGGAATGAAAAGAGACCTCCGGACCCTTAAGTTTCTATGAACAGGAAGCAGGCTGAGAAAGCTACTCGTCTGCAAATATGGGTCATTTCTTATGGAAAAGGTAAGAGATCTTGGAGTGGAGCTGAGAATGTGAACCTAGGGAGCCACTCCCAGAGAGTAGAACTAGGCTCTCATTACATTCCCTGGTCCCAGAAGAGGGAGACCTGACAACATATCCTAGGCTTCTTTTTGCCTTCTGTTTCAGAATGCCTTCTATTTGCCTCATGTTCTTTTTTTTTTTTTTTTTTTTTTATGTATTTTAATTGAAGGCTAATTACTTTACAATACTGTAGTGGTTTTGCCATACATTGACATGAATCAGCCATGGATATACGTGTGTTCCCCATCCTGAACCCCTTCCCACCTCCCTCCCCATCATATCCCTCTGGGTCATCCCAGTGCACTAGCCTTGAGCACCCCGTCTCATATNTTTTAATTGAAGGCTAATTACTTTACAATACTGTAGTGGTTTTGCCATACATTGACATGAATCAGCCATGGATATACGTGTGTTCCCCATCCTGAACCCCTTCCCACCTCCCTCCCCATCATATCCCTCTGGGTCATCCCAGTGCACTAGCCTTGAGCACCCCGTCTCATATATCGAACCTGGACTGGAGATCTGTTTCACATATGATAATATACATGTTTCAATGCTATTCTCTCAAATCATCCCACCCTTGCCTTCTGAAGCTATCCTTCCTGTTTCCCCATTGTACATTGATATGTAGTCAGGACAGTTAACTTTTCATTTTAGTTTATAGGTCTTTAGATTGTGAGGAGCCACGCTGGGGGGATGCACCTGAGGAACCTCACCTGTGTGGCTGGACCACATTGACTCCATTTTGTCAGCTCCATGTTAGACCTGCAGTCCTGCCCTCTCCTCTTTCTGCATGACTGAGCTTTAGCCAACTCAAAAGGAATGCACCCAAGTTAGATAAGTTCTCTATCAACTTTTACTCTTGCCTTCACCTAATACAAAAACTGGAAGAAAGCATTTTGTTAACACAGATGGTTAGTGGTCATGAGAGCCCCCAGGGGTTGGGGAGGAGGAAAACCTCCTGGCAACACAGACATACTTCTCCCTACTAACCAGATTCTATTTTCGGCTTTGACCCCTTTAAATTCCCCTGTATCCTTTTCGCTGGTGGGGAGGACAGCTGTGAATGCCTCTGGATCACCATCCTCCTGATCCTGCCTGTGTGGAAGATACCCACAATAAACTTCATACTTGCACTTAGTGGAGTCACCTGCTTCATGTCTTGATCTCACAGTTTCTTAGTTTGGAGGATATTATTCAATATGTCAGCCTTCCCATATTCATTCATATCTGCATTTGATCAAATGATAAGATCCTGAACTCCATGCCTGAAACCAAAATGGAAAAGGATGTCTGGGGGAGGAGGTGGGTACATTTTGCATGTGGAATGATTGAAAATTATAGTAATGGGGAGTGAGGGGAACAGACTGTGTTACATTATTTGCAAAGATGGTCACAGCAGTTCCTCCCATTCCTACCTGGTTGACCCTGTCCAACGTGCCTTTTCTGTTCCTCCCTTCAAGATGCAGAGTCAGTTTTGCCACCACTTGAGTCGGGGCTAATTTAGTGACTTTGATCAGTGGAATGCAGCAGATATGATGAATGTGACTACCAAGTGTAGGTCTCAAGAAGTAGCGCAGCTTCCGCTCTTGCTATCGTGGAACCCTGGGACCTTCATGAATATAATTTCAAGCTATCCCTCTTGAGGATAGGAGGCTAAATGGAGACAAAAAAGCCCAGGTTTTATGCATCACCAATAGCTGGAATGTGAGCGAGGCATTCTTAGACTAGCCCCAGGAAAGCCATCAAAATGCTGCAACCAGATGAGTGTTCCCAGCAATAGCTGTAAACTTCTCTGTACAGCCTAAACCAAAGTACTGACACACAGAATTCCATGAGCAAAGAGAAGCAATTGCTGTTTTAATACACTGTTTTGGCTGGTATTATGTAGATAACTGATATATGTGGCCTGAATGACAGCCTTGGTTTCTCTTGAATAGAATGTTGCATTAGCAACAGGAAGTTGGGGGAGGACAGGTTGGGGTAATTTTCCTCATCTAAGGATTATTCCAGCATGGGCAAAAAAGGCTTTGGGGACTCATTCCTCAGCTCATACAGTAGGGTTTGATTTCAGAATTTCCTCAAGTCCTCTCCAGGCAGCAGCACTATTCTCACACCTGCTCTCTGCTGCTTGAAATTCCTTTAGCTGGGGGTTAAGACTTCCACTACACAAATTAAAGTACATTATTTTAAAATATTCCATTCATTAAAATGCAGACACCCTGGGGAAAACTAACCTACCAACTTAAAGTTTCCCAAGATGTAAGTAATTTTATCTTAATCTGTTAGGGCTGCTATAACAGAAAATTACAGGACATTGGGTCCTGTCCAGAATGCCCATAAGATACTTGGTTCATAAGACATTTGGTTCATGCCAAAAGGTCCTTGATATTTGGTTCCATCCAAAACCATTTGGCATGGACCAAATAATGCTCATAGAAGCTTTGGACAGGACCAAATGTCTGAAAATCTAATAGAATAGTATTAGATGGAGTAACTTATAAACAATAGAAATTTACTTTTCAAATTCCAGAGGCTGGGAAGTCCAAGATCAAGGTGTTGGCAGATTTGTCTAGTGAGGACCCGCTTCCTGGTTCAAAGATGATTTCCTGTGTCCACACAGAGTGCAAGCAATTAGAGACGTTTCTGCTGTCTCTTTAGTTCAGCTCAGTTCAGTTGCTCAGTTGTGTCCAACTTTGCGACCACACGGACTACAGCACACCCGGCTTACCTGTCTATCACCAACTCCCAGAGCTTGCGCAAACTCATGTCTGTCGAGTTGGTGATGCCATCCAACTATCTCATCCTCTGTTGTCCCCTTCTCCCTTTTCTCTGCCATCTCTTACAAGGGCTCAAATACCATTCATGAGGACTCTACCCTCATCACCTAATCACCTCCCGAAGGCCTTACCTCCTAATACCACCACCCTGGGGGTTAGATTTCAATGTAAGAATCTTGGAGGAACTGTATTCAGATTTTTCAAGAATAGGTTTTGAGAGAAAGAGTGAGAGTACTGATCACCAGAAAGAGGGCCTAAGATAGCTAAGATAAACAATTGCTTGCCTAGAATTTTGTCCAGGGTGTAGCCTGAGACAAAATTTACTGGTATTGGGAGATGCTGAGGTTCATACATACAAAAAATCTTATCCTCTGATTCTGGTTCAGATTTGTTGCTATCTTCTGAAGTGATAAAGAATCATAGAAACATGAAGAGACATCTGGCAATAAGATACCTACCTCTGTCTGCTGGGATTTTCAGGACATGCCAGCTTAGAAATTGTTTACCCCTCCTTATGGCTACTGAAGATGGACTACTTCTCATCCTGGGGCGAGGCCTGCCTCCGTCATATTGTGAGGTCCAGTTGGTCAGTAGCTCTAGAGTTCTCCCTCTCTCCCATTAGCACAGCAGTAGGGAAGGGAAAGCTCAGATTAGAAGGCTGGACGTATTTCCGGATCTATGTGACACCCGGGGCCATGGCTATTGGTAGTTTCTGAGGGAAATGTACATGAGAGAAATGAGCCAAGATAATAAAAATAACTTGTGGTTGCTTCAATTATTTTTCAGTTATAAAAGCCAGGTCTAAGCAACTATAAGTTCTACCAGACTGGGATTCCTTACATATGGCTATGAACTTTCAAGTCTGTGACTTAACTGCTTGTCTCTACTTGGCCAAGAATATGAGAAATGGACAATTCTGCAGGGTTTTCAATTAGATGAGGGCTCTGGGGTAAATACAGTTTCAGGATGCTGGGTATGGCTAATGGCTACATGTAAAGTACACGTGGCAGTACCTGAAATCACAGCTCATGAAATGACTCTTTTAACGCCCCTTATTCATTTCCTTCTCCTTTTCCCTCTATGAGCTTGATACTATACATTGCAAGGTTATTATTTCACTCCTCATACAAACCTTTGGCCTAGTGACTTATCCCTTGAGGCATGCTATAATCACTGAGAAATGTGCTCCCTGTCACGTCTTATTGCTTAATTATGGCTCTATTTTAGATGCCCGAGGTCATTTAGCTTGAAAAGACTTCTCTTATGTGTAATCTCTGAAGGAACATCTATGCTGTTATCCTTGAGTTTATATGATCATTCCATTTCCATCTTGTTCTGGCTTGGGCAATAATTATTGCCCCCTGGTTCAGCAACACCTTGAATTATTGTAATGAGCTATTACATTTACGCTCTTCTCCATATAAGATACTACCAACTCTTTGTCAGAAAGATATACGCTTAAATTTCATTTTTCCAATTTTGATTTTTTTTCTTAACTGATAAATCTCAGTGGACCCCCTGTTTTAAATCATGTCATGCAAAAACTTCCCCTTTTCCCAATTCACTTTTGCTCCAGTGACTACAGTTTTTTAACTCAAAATCTGGACATGTTCTCTAGCAGAGGGTTTTTTGTTGTTGTTGTTGTTGTTATATGCTAAAGACAAACTAAGATATGGTAGGTTCTAAATATATTCAGAGATTGCAGAACTGGATAGACTATTTAAAATTAGACATACTCTAAAAATTGGGGACTTCTGGCCATTTATTTTGCTTCCCCCATATTATACATTATGTTTTGCTACCAGTGTCTGTTTTATGCAAATATATCTTAGTCCTTCAGACTATAAGCTTTCTAAGGACAAAAGGCACAGAATGTATACTATACCATTTATATAGTTCTACATATATCTTGGAGAAGGCAATGGCGCCCCACTCCAGTACTCTTGCCTGGAAACTCCCATGTTCGGAGGAGCCTGGTAGGCTGCAGTCCATGGGGTCGCTAAGAGTCGCACACGACTGAGCGACTTCACTTTGACTTTTCACTTTCATGCATTGGAGAAGGAAATGGCAACCCACTCCATTGTTCTTGCCTGGAGAATCCCAGGGATGGGGGAGCCTGGTAGGCTGCCGTCTATGGGGTCACACAGAGTCGGACACGACTGAAGTGACTTAGCAGCAGCAGCAACAGCACATATATCTTACACAGTTGTTTTTTGATCAGCTGCATGAAGAAATGATGTTTTATTTTCAAGAAAAACTGTTTGGGATTAGGAGCTTGAAAAAGTGGCCTCACATTAAGGTAAAGGCAGACTGGAAAATACTGTTCTGCTTCATCCCTCCAGAGAGTAGTTCAAGTTTGGCCTGGGACAGATCTACGTTGAGAAGGAGTATAATTACCCTGGTCCAGAGTGGCCCCAGGTCTTGTCTGGCAGACTGAGTTATATCTATCAAGGCCTTTGTAAATGCTGACTTAGCTCCTTAGAAATACAAAACCCATAACATCATTTATAAAGGTCACAGTGAATAGCCTGGGTCAGAATAACTTGAGTTCATTTTGTGCCAGTGCCTCAAAAGAGGAAGTTGCTGAATACTTAAGCTCCTTGAGAGTACTGTTGCCAAATCCAAACAAAGAATGAGAGAAGTTTACAGCTGAGTTTTTCACTCTGTAATTCAAATGGCAATCCAGCAATGAAATTCGTTCTAGGAATTCCAATCAGAGATTTTTAACATCTGACTTGGAAACCAGCTGTGTTCTCAGTGAGTACAAAGATTTACCACCTGCAATTGCTATAATTCAGGAGAATTATGCAGATGTGAAACACTTGAAAAAACTCTTCGTTTTTAAATGCATTTTTAAAAACCATGCTTTAGGGAAGTTGGATTCTCAGAAACCTATAAAAATAGCTCATATATAAAGAAAGTAGGGCCTCAAGTTGCAAGAACCTTTAAATTCAGGAATTCAAGTTTACTACTCTTCAAAGTATGCTTTTTAAAGATAATGAGTGAATACTGGAAATAAAAGCAAAAATAAACAAATGGGATCTAATTAAAATTAAAAGCTTCTGCACAACANATACAGGATGCAGGATGCTTGGGACTGATGCACGGGGATGATCCAGAGAGACGGTGTGGGGCAGGAGGGGGGAAGAAGGGTCGGGATTGGGAGCTCATGTACACTCGTGGCTGATTCATGTCAATGTACAGCAAAATGAATACAGTATTGTAAAGCAAAACAAACTAAATAAAAATTAAAAAAGAAATAAATAGTGAAAATCACTACAATTTTCTAAACACTATCTTTTAAATGGAACAAGTTAGATAACACTGCAATTAACTCCAAAACTACATATCACATTATTAAGAGCCTTGATAACAGCTGGAGCAGTGGAAGGAAAAGGAGTTCACCACCAGAGGAATAGTTCTATGAAGCACCCCAGTAAACTCATGGCAGGAATTTTGAGCCAATAGTTTCATTCGTAGAAAATAACAATTGTTGTGGATTTCTGAATTCATATATCAAAAGCCTTTCAAATGTATTTTATGATTTTAAAAGATACCAAGCCTATCCTGGAAAAGCCAGTGCATGTGGTCCTGATACCAATAAGCCCCCATTCTCATTCATTTGCTCTGTTCCTCTCACACATGGGAGACAGCTGCCTTGTACAAAACTGATGCAATATAACTTTGTCACTTATATCATCACCTGAGCACTTGGATATCACCCTGGGAAAGTCAAGCAAGGTAAAATAATGGTTTCAGGGACTTTTATAGACATATTTGAAAGCATCTCACATGTACAAACACAAATCCTGAATATGTTAGAGAGCAAAATTTTTAAGTGGAAGAATGCAGTGAGCTTCATGGCCTTACATATGTAAGAGATATATCACGAGTTTAAAGCTGCAACTTTACCAGCACTTTAATATGAGCAAGTTGGCCGGCATGCTATAAGCAAAAGCTCTGACTCTCCAATTCCTCAACTGTAAAATAAAACGATTAAACTGAGTCATCTCTGAGGTCCCATCCAATTCATTTACTTCACGGTTCTCCTTCCTCCTTGTACTTTTAAGTAAAAGTATAAACTGAGAACCAGACTGTGTGTGCTCAGTTGCTCAGTCATGTCCAACTCTTTGCAATCCCATGGACTGTAGCCCGCCAGGCTCCTCTGTCCAAGGAATTCTCCAGACAAGAATATTGGAGTGGGGTTGACAACTCCTCCTCCAGGGGATCTTCCCAACCAAGGGACTAAACCCACATCTCCTGCGTCTTCTGCATGGGCAGGTGGATTCTTTAACACTGAGCCACCTGGGAAGCCCCTACCACATGAACAAACCGGATGCATTATTGCCACAAAGTGCTTAAGAACACACACTCAACTGTTTAAACTTGTCACATTATAAATGCATTAGAATCAATTTATTCATTAGAAAAATAAGTGTTTTGAACAATGAAGCTTTCAGTTTTTATTTACGTAATTCATAAATAAAAAAAAAAAACTACCTAAGTGTTTCTGTTCAGAGAAGTTAGTAATGGAAAGCTATAAATTCAACTCAAATTATATAATATAAAAAGCTTACCTGCATTACTAGAAGGTAATATCTTTAAACAAACTCATTTTAAAATAGGATGTCCCCAACTTTTTCAGAACTTATAATGGATACAATATTACATTTGTCCTTATATTCTTTTATAATAGTTCTTTAAGTATTCAAATGTAACATCTGTACTTTCAGAATTTCTGATAAACAGATCATAATGTCACGTGATGGTTACACATTCACATATAGTTCAATGTAGTGGTCAAGTATTAGTGATGGTAATTAACAAATTATTGAAGTAATAAAAACCCATCATTTTAACAATTTTAATGTTCCATGACAGGATAATTTATATCCAACAT
This sequence comes from Neotragus moschatus, assembly GCA_006410615.1. Lineage (NCBI taxonomy): Eukaryota > Metazoa > Chordata > Mammalia > Artiodactyla > Bovidae > Neotragus > Neotragus moschatus. The sequence continues at coordinate 76,636 of SJYA01002180.1, read as the reverse complement.
ATAAAACACATACAGGTAACTTTAAGGAAAAAAATATATCACCTTTAAATAATCAAAAGTAGCAATCAGATTTTCTGTATTATTTTCAGCCTGTAGAAGGGTTTTCACTGCCTAAATTTAAGCAATGTGCTGATTAGAAAAGAGACAATATATTAATAGTACAATTATATATACCGTAGTATATTTATACGTATCTTGTTTGTATGTGGGTGCATGTATATCAACAGCCAACTGAAGTTGTCTGGTTCTTTTTGTAAACTATAACTTCCAAGTTGTATTTTACACGAGTAAGATCTGAATAGATAATTCAACCTCATACTTTTGTTAGTTTTGTCTCTCCTTCTCTTTTCCACATGTTAGCTTTTGTGTCTCTTTATTGATTACATGCAGAGAAGGCAATGGCATTCCACTCCAGTATTCTTGCCTGGCAAATACCATGGACAAAGGAGCCTGATGGGCTGCAGTCCACTGGGTTGCGAAGAGTCGGACACGACTGACCGACTTCACTTTTNTGTCTCTCCTTCTCTTTTCCACATGTTAGCTTTTGTGTCTCTTTATTGATTACATGCAGAGAAGGCAATGGCATTCCACTCCAGTATTCTTGCCTGGCAAATACCATGGACAAAGGAGCCTGATGGGCTGCAGTCCACTGGGTTGCGAAGAGTCGGACACGACTGACCGACTTCACTTTTACTTTTCACTTTCATGCATTGGAGAGGGAAATGGCAACCCACTCCAGTGTTCTTGCATGGAGAATCCCAGGGATGGGGAAGCCTGGTGGGCTGCCGTCTATGGGGTCACACAGAGTCAGACGCGACTGAGGTGACTTAGCAGCAGCAGCAGCAGCAGCATTGATTATGTGAAATAGAACTCTCACTTCCAACATTTCTCCTAGGAGAAGTTAAATAAGTTCCATTAGGTACTGATGATCATTTTTCACTTTACATTTCTGTATTCACCTGGTCTGAAAAAAACAATTAACCATGTAGTTTTTCTTCCATCCTTTAAAATCACTTGTTTTTTCCCAGTAATAAGGATACAGTGGAAGACCTGGATTAAAATCAAGGTGAACTATGCCCACATATAAAAAACTATCATAATCTGAAATTTTTCTAGAACCTCCAAACATGTTATACTAAAACTAATGGATTTAAAAACTGATATTGTTTTGAAGGGGCATCTGTCAGAGGTCATGGCAGAATCTACACCAGAATGTCTACTGAATATCCCATTTAATTGTAAAGAACAAACACGGCCACTTCACGTGATGAGAGAAGCTGAAATGTCTTTTACGGCAGTTTCAACTTCTTGGTTTGGCCGTTCTGGATCAAGGAGGGCAACGCTATTGGAGTTTTCCCCCTGTCTGTCTACCTTTGGGGAAGCAGCCTGGTCTTGAGGCTGTTTGTTCTCTTTAGCCACCTCTAAGGCCACGCTCTCCCCAGAAGGCTGACAGGACCTCTCTAAATGAACCACTTCTTTCCTCGCTTCTGCTTCTTGTTCACACAGCAGTCTCTCCACCTCCACCTCGAGCTCCAAAGTCTCCTCGTCGGCGTGCACATCCAGCTGTTGCATCAACTCCTCCAACTTCTTGGCCTTGCGGAGCTCGTTCTGCTGGATGATCGTACAAAGGTGTTCGGTGAGCTGCTCTTTAAGCTCAGTCTTGCGCTGCAGCTCGAGCTTGGCTGTCACATACTCCGCCTCAGCCCTGTCAAACCGCTTCCTGCAGGAGCAGAGAGAAACACTGGTCTATTAGCTAGCTATTGAGGGAGACAGTCAGAGGGCTAGACACATAACTCCAACACCAGAAAAAATGACGTATGCAGAAAAGATGGCTATTGATACTTTACAAACACCTGTCTACATGTTAGACCAAGTAGGGTACTGCTGCGGAAACTTCCACAACATGCTGAAACTTCCATCTGGACTCTCCTAACCTACCCACATTTTCCTGTACCCATTTTCTCTTTCCAAGGCTATGCGTGAATGAAACCAGGCTGAAAAGTTAATTCAGTGGCGTGCTAGCTCCAGTGGGGTAAAGCCCTAATATGCAGTGTTTGTCAATTTCTGTAGTAGAACTATGATTACCATGGCCAATTTCAAGCTACTGATGTGATATCCCTGAATGCAGAATTGGGAAGAGATACACAAACTCTCAGCATTACTAAAACTGTTCTAGACAGATGAAGACTTGAGGACTGGTTTTTGCTCTAAAAAAAAAAAAAGAATTCAGCAAATGCTTTAGCTAAGGAGAAAATTACGAATAATTTATAGTCAATACATTTATGTCGAGCAATCAAGCTTTGATCCCTGCTTTTCTAGATTCTAGGGGACTTCCCTCGTGGCTCAGACCGTAAAGCGTCTGCCTACAATGCGGGAGACCCAGGTTAAATCCCTGGGTTGGGAAGATCCCCTGGAGAAGGAAATGGCAACCCACTCCGGTATTCCTGCCTGGAAAATCCCATGGACGGAGGAGCTTGGCAGGCTACAGTCTCAGTCTGTGGGGTCGCAAAGAGTCGGACACAACGGAGCGACTTCACTTTCACACAAACTCTCTCATGAACCAGGGCAAGCCAGCTCTAGCACATAGCCACTTAAATTTATGAGAGGTGAAACAATGGGTGGAGAAAGCAGAAAAGTCTGTATCTCTTGACTAAATGGATTAGAAAAGGGAGAAACCTTTTGGTGGAGAAAGACATGGACAGTAGCACCTACTGCTTGTGAGAACCAAGAACGTCTCCAGATATTACCAAATGTCTCCTAAGGAGCAAAACTGCCCCCAGTTGAGAAGCCCCAGGTTGTTTTCACCCTGTCCACTCTGCAACAGACTACTGTGAGACTTTTACTAAGAAAAGTCAATTATTTTTATATATATAGAAACTCTATAGGTAGATAATGCCACTCTTATTTGATGCAGGGTAATTCTACCGAGGATGTCAATTTATGATCTCTCTTTTGTTTTTTTCATTTGCCTTTCCATATAATGTGTCGCTTTTCTTTTTGTCTAGACGAGGCTGATTCCTACCTACCAACTAATTATTCTATTTAGTTACCACTAACAGTTGTGAAGGCTATGCTGCCTTACCTGTTATGATTGCCTTACCTTGAGTGCGTGCATGCTCAGTTGCTTCAGTTGTGTCTAACTCTTTGCGATCCTATGGGCTGTAGCCTGCCAGGCTCCTCAGTCCATGAGATTCTCCAGTCAAGAGTACTGAAGTACCATGCCCTCTTTCAGGGGATCTTTCTGACTCAGGGATTGAACCTGAGTCCCCTGCATTACAGGCAGATTCTTTACTGCTGAGCCACCAGGAAGCCCTACCTTACCTTACTCAATGTAATAGTAATTTCCAGTAATAGAGTTATGGCAAAAAAGAAATAGGTATGATCTCCTTATGCAAGAGTCTCTGTCTCAAAAGGAAATACAGTGAAAAATAAATAAAAGGCCTTGCTTTTAGAGAACCCAGGGTTCAAAACCTACCTTTGCCATTTACAATGTGTCTATGTCTTCTGGCAAAAGCCTTTTCTGGATGTGATGAACAGATACTGAGTCATACTAGCTCAAGTACAGAGGGGGTTTTATTGCAGGATATAAGAGGCAATCTCACAGGCATGTCATCAGAATAAAGGGCTCTTCTCTTCAATGGTCAGAAACCAGAGTTTCTTTCTTTTAGGCTTTCCTATCATATGCACAGCCCAATATGGCCACCAGCTGTGTGATATCAAATTCTCTTCAATCAAACCCTCCATGTTCCAAAATTCCTTCTGGCTGGGTTGGCTTGGCTTGACTTACACCAGTTTAAACAGAACCCTTAGTGTCAGGTCATGCCAGGCCCCTCAGTTCAGTTTATGGGTTAAATGTTCTGGGGTTCCCATTTTTGTTATCAAGTGTGCCCCAGGCACATGTTGACATCATGAAAACAAAACACAGCCACATTCCAGTGCAAGAGGCTGAAAATAAGGCATGCAGAGACTAAATATTCCAGTATGGTGAGCAGGGGAAGTTTTGTGAACTAAGTCTTGGTTTGTCTATAAAATGGTGATGATAATAATACCTCATAGGAGCGTTAACTAAGCATTAAATAGAAAAAACAGGGCAAGTGTCTAGCCCAGTGCCTGGTAGGCATTCAAGAAACAGAACTTCCTCTTCAGAGCACCAGAATTAAAAAGTACTGTTAGTATATCATTAAACATGCATCTGGGCTTCCCTGGTGGCTCAGCTGGTAAACAATTTGCCTACAATGCAGGAAACCTGGGTTTGATCCATGGGTGGGGAAGACTCCCTAGAGACAGGCATGGCAACCCACTCCAGTATTCTTGCTTGTAGAATCCAATGGACAAAGGAGCCTGGCGGGCTACAGTCCATGGGATCATGACTGAGCAACTAAGCACACAAACAAATATTTATAATTAAACTTATGTACAATTTAAGAACTTAGGGTTTATATTTGAAAACTTTTACATAATGTTCATTTCTCACATCTAATTTTTTTACTGTCATCTAGTAAATATAAGAATAAGAACAAGCTGCCTTTCAACTACCCCTATGTTAAAAGAATTGTTACAAAGGAGGGTATGTGGGGTATATGGATTCCTTATTCCCATATTTTATAATATCCTACCTATGAATGTTCTTCCATCAAGCTTGAGAGCTCTGACAACATTCTCTAGAGGTATATGGATCTTGTCCCTCCCCTTGATTCAAGCCCCCCTTCTCGGAAAGTCTGTGGTCAGCCTCAGTCAGTCAAAGTCAGTTAGTAAAGATTTACCGACTAGGCTCATGAATGCTGAATTGAAATAAAATTTGCAAATGGGCCCCTAGGTTTCCATTGCTCTTCCACTCTGAATAAATCATTGAAGATTCTGCATTCTGTTTATTTATTTAAAGTCCTCTGGCCAGAAACATGCATATATATATATATATATAAAAAACAGTGATTTATGTTAAAAAAAATATTGATTAGTTTCACAAACTGCACTACAAGTCTGGGGGTCAGGTGGATAATACCAAATCAGCCTATGAAGACATACTTAGGAACAGAATAATAAGAGCATTATACATAATACAGTAAGACAAATTGAACTGGAAATGTAATTATAGAATCATTTTGTTATTTTAAAGGAATCTTGAATGATTTAATGAATGTTATTTAAAGGAGTCTAGAAACTATCTCTTGGTTTCAGTATCCCTGAAAATTTTTTAAAACTCCATTAACCCTTGGCATGCACTCAGTTCAGTTCAGTCACTCAGTCGTGTCCAACTCTTTGCGACCCCATGAATTGCAGCACGCCAGGCCTCCCTGTCCATCACCAACTCCCGGAGGTCACTCAGACTCAGGTCCATTGAGGCAGTGATGCCATCCAGCCATCTCATCCTCTGTCGTCCCCTTCTCCTCCTGCCCCCAATCCCTCCCAGCATCAGAGTCTTTTCCAGTGAATCAACTCTTCTCATGAGATGGCCAAAGTACTAGACCTTCAGCTTTAGCATCATTCCTTCCAAAGAAATCCCAGGGCCGATCTCCTTCAGAATGGATTGGTTGGATCTCCTTGCAGACCAAGGGACTCTCAAGAGTCTTCTCCAACACCACAGTTCAAAAGCATCAATTCTTCGGCGTTCAGCCTTCTTTACAGTCCAACTCTCAGTGAAACTAAAGTTTTCTTAGACCTTTTAGTTCTTTAGTTTCTTTTCTGAACAGTTCTAACTATTTGTAAGTATCAATATATCATAATTTTTATTCTTAGAAGTTTTCCAGAGAACAAAGAGAAAATTTACTTATAATATTTTGAAAAATAGACTAATTATATTTTACAGTTACTTTATTAGTCCACTGGGCCCTTTTAGAAATCTAAGCTACATTATGGGATTGTTTAAATACAGTTTTTCCTGTTTGTTGAAACATTTGTCATTTCCTCACCCTAGGAATTACTTCCTCATTACTCATCTATTATTCCCATGTATGCTGAAAAATTAAAATAATAAGAAAACAGAGAATGATGGAATGACCTAAAAGGATGATACAATAATGAACTGCTTAGTTTCCTTACTGTTTTGCCAAAGTATTACATCACTTTTTAATAAAGTATAAAATTAGACTGGAAACATCATACTTGTAATCTGCTCTTAGCTTTCACTAAACACTAGTGAGGATTATTTTTCATTTTCTACGCAGAAGAGCAAAGAAAATTTACAGAGAAAGACATCTGCAGTTATTGAACATGAAAGTGTTAGTCACTTGGTTGTATCCCACTGTTTGCAAACCCACAGGCTGTACCCTCCAGGCTCCTCTGACCATGGACTTCTCCAGGCAAGAATACTGGAGTGGGTAGCCATTCCCTTCTCCAGGGGATCTTCCTGATCCAGGGTTTGAACCCAGGTCTCCTGGATTACAGGCGGATTCTTTACCATCTGAGCCACCAGGGAAGCTCATTTTGCAGTTATTAGACAAATCAAAAGATGCATGTTGTGGGAGACTAAAAAATGACCCCCCAAAGATATTCACTTCCTATTCCCAAGAATCTGTGAACATTACCTCAAATGGCAAAAGATGTGACAAAGTCTAAGATTTTAAGAGGAATTTATTTTGGGTTATCCAGCTGCGTTCTAAATGCAACCGCATGTTTCCTTTTGAGAAAGAGGCAGAGAAAGTTTTGAGAGAAAACAGGAGGAAGCAGTGTGACCTTGGAGGCACAGAGCTGAGCAGTGCAGCCACAAGCCAAGGTATGTCTTCAGCCACCAGACGCCAGAAGAGACAAGGAGCATATTCTTCTCCAGAGTCTCTGACAGAATGGCAACCCTGCTAACATCTGATTTCAGATTTCTGGTATCTAGAAGCACAAGAGAATAATTTCTATTGTTTTAAGCCACTGACTTTTCCATAATTTTTTATGGCAGTCCTACCAAATCAATAAGGCTTCCCTGGTAGCTCAGTGGTGAAGAATTCACCTGCAGTGTGGGATACCTGGGTTTGATCCCTGGGTCAGGAAGATCCCCTAGAGAAGGGAATGGCAACCCACTCCAGTATTCTTGCCTAGAGGATTCCATGGACAGAGGAGCCTGGTGGGCTGCAGTCCTTGGGGTTGCCGAAGAGTCAGACACCACTGAGCAACTGAGAACATTTGTGTGTGTGTGTGTGTGTGTGTGTGTGTGTGTGTGGACATACACATGGCAGTGTCTATTAAAAATGGAAGGCAAATAGTAAATATTGTTTTTCCTGGTATTTTGTTGTTCAGTTGCTCAGTCGTGTCCAACTCTTTGCGACCCCATGGACTACAGCACACCAGGCTTCCCTGTCTTTCACCATCTCCCGGAATTTGCTCAAATTCAAGTCCATTGAGGCGGTAATGCCATCCAACCATCTCGTCTTCTGACGTCACCTTCTCCTCCTGCCTTCAATCTTTCCCAGTATACTGAGGGTTAAAGAAAAGTTCTACAGGGAGCCACTCTCAGTTTTACAAGCTGGTCTGCGCAGCAGCAGCAGCTGTGACAACTCTCTCCAGCTGGCTTACTCCAAGTGTCATCTTCTCAGAGGCGTCTACCCTGACACTGCTCTACAGGAACCAGTTTTAAGGTGAATTCTGGCCTATTTGTATAGAAGAACCTTTTGTGGGCAGAACAACATTTTTATTTAAACAAAATCAAGGAAATCTCCCACAGAACCAATGAAACTGACTACCCTGGGGATTACTTTCAATAGAAGTCTAGACCATAATACTATTATCACCAATCTATAATTGCCTAACAACCACAGCTGTAAATTTAGAAAATGTTGTCTTAATCTTCTGCATGACCCTAGCTCTAGGCTAAATACAACCCTGGTTCTAGGCTAAATTGTCTATGGCTCTCTTTGACTTAATTCAAGAGCTTATGTTTTTAAAAATAATGTTACACATACAATAAGGATATTCACAAACATCTATTTCAGTGTCAGTACCATGATAAACTGTCATCTTTAGCTTGTTAAGAGATGCAACAATTTATCATGTAAAATCTTTTTACTATATAAAGTGTACAAAAATGTCATCAAAAAATACGCATACACTGTGGGATATTATCTCCTTTAACAAGCAATCCCACCTTCTTTATGGTTCTCTGAAGGCTAAAACAATGGCATTTCTTATATGATGTTCAATGTACAAAGGCATCCTTCTCCAGCCCTTCCCTAGGACAGAATTAAAACATGATCAAATGATTTTTCTGTTAACACATCCAGAATAATCAGAATTATTCATTTAAAGAGCTAAAAAAGCATAAAAACATTCCTCTGGCAAACTTGTTACAGAGGAAAAATCTGCTAAAAATCTAGTCTTAGTTTAATCTTAATAAATCTTGGTTACCTCCTTAATAACCTTATTAATAGAAATGGAACCACTAGTTATTAGCTACTGATGGCATTAATTTATGCAGTTAATTAATAAAAGCAACCCATTAGGTCTAATAGCATACGGTCAAAGAACAATTACAAAAATCACAAGGATACCACAAACCTCTTTCTTAAACAATAAACAGTGAATTAAAAACCACAATCAAGCATTTCCGCTTTATTAAATTGTTATATAAACATTCTGATGCTGTGGTTTACTCTGGACTAATGAGGCATTCTGATTGATTTCTACTGTTACAGAGAAAGATGCAAAACTGAGTCATTAACACAGCATTCCCTTGTGAAAAAAGACAAACCAGGATGATTAAAGCAATGTTGAAAAGACTGAAAACCCTGAAATTGGACTTAATTTTTTTGCTCTTTTATCTGTTTAAAGTTCATGTAATTCTTTACATGTGTTTGTTTTAAGAACATGCAATGATGATTTTTTTCTCTTAAAAAAAAATGCCAGTCATTGAAACCAAGGAAACATGTGATAGCAAACCATTTTACACAGAGCATAATTGAAAAAGAAAAAAGAAAAAAACTTCAAGCTTTCAATACAGCATGTATATTTTCCTTAAAATACTCAAAGGCTTTTAAAAAATAACCTAGATCTTTCTTTGATGAAAACTGAAATGAGAAGTAGGCTAATCCTTAGACCATCTCAGATAATCAAAATTTCTTAAAGAAAGAGCACAGACTTGGTGTTAGAATAATAGAGAGTTCTGGAGGAAATCATTCAGACTTTAAAATGTAAATAAATAAAGCAAGAAATTCTCTAACAGGGATATAACAAGGTTAATGAGTAGGGCAGATTTAAGACTTAATGAAGACTTCAAGAAGGAGATAATTTGATTAGACAGCATATTAAAAAGTGAGACATTACTTTGCCAACCAAGGTCCATAGAGTCAAAGCTATGGTTTTCCAGTAGTCATGTATGGATATGAGTGAGAGTTGGACCAAAAAGAAAGCTGAGCACTGAAGAATTGATGCTTTTCAACTGTGGTGTTGGAGAAGACGCTTGAAAGTCCCTTGGACTACAAGGAGAAAAAACCAGTCAGTCGTAAAGGAAGTTAGTCCTGAATATTCATTAGGAGGACTGATGCTGACGCTGATGCTCCAATACTTTGGCCACCTGATACAAAGAGCTGACTCACTGGAAAAGACCCTGATGCTGGGAAAGACTGAAAGTAGGAGAAGGGGATGACAGAGGATGAAATGGTTGGATGGCATCACCAACTTGATGGACATGAGTTTGAGCAAGCTCCAGGAGTTGAGTGACTGAACTGACTAAAAACTGGAATAGGTACAGCACCTAATACTATTGTTATGAGGCTTAACAATGATATACGTAAATGCCTCTGGCCCAGCTAACAATATACATTAAATCAGACTCCTAACTCACCGAGCATATGAATAGTCGAGGCTGGCCTGATCAATCCGGTTCCTGAGGATTCCAATGTCAGCTGACACCATGTCATCTAAAGCCTGTAACTCCTTCTGGATCCTCTTCAGTTTCATGGTTTCTGCCTGAGTCCTTTTAGATCTATAAAATGAGGAACATGAGTGGAAAAATAAAAACATTTTAAAATCACATGTCCACATACAACTGAAAAAACCAATCTACTGTATATACAATGATTATAGTATATAATTTTAAAAACTAGAAAAAAAACCCAGAAAAACGGAAATAAAACTAATGCTAGTAATATTTTAGTATATCTCCAAAACAGCATTTTCACTTTTTCCTCTTATGATTCCAAATTTTATTATTAGTATATATTGTTTTTAGACACAAGAGAAAAAGTAATATTAAAAAAATAACAATAAATCATTCACTCATAGGTCTATATTCATTCCCTAAGCACTAAAAGGATGTACCTGTATAGAGAACTGGATATATTAGAGTATTGAACGCAGCTTTTCAAATTCCTTAAACTCTTCTTGCAAAGCCCATTTTCATTTGTCTGATACTCAATGGACACCGAGAACAGATGCCAGTATCTGTTAAACATCATTTCTTTGTATGTCTGAGAACGTCTACGTGGTTTTAATTTTTAGGACTCATTTCTTCAAACTTTTACTGTTTTGACTCCTCTTCTGTAGGCAAAACTACAGGTCCTCAGAAGTTTTTCCAGGGCTCAAAACCAAACACTCTATTTGCCCCCTTGTTTAAGGGCAACCTCAGCCCTCTCATCACTCCCAAGTACATCATCTACCTCAGAAACAATAAACAAATACAAAGCCAACCTTTAATCAAGATTTCTCTTGTTTCAAAATGTCATACACATTCTCAAAGGAAAATAAAACTCAACAAAACCACCATACTGTGACTTGATTTCTATTCCATTATGCATTTACTCTAGTTTACTGTCTACAAAAGTTAACCAAGTGATTTTTTTAAATTTCAAATATTAATGATTCAGGCTTCCCATGTGGCTCAGTGGTAAAGAACCTATCTGCCAAACAGGAGAGGCAACAGACGCAGGTTTGATCCCTGGGTTGGGAAGATCCCCTGGAGAAGGAAATGTCAATCCACTCCAGCATTCATGCCTGGGAAATCTCAAGAACATAGAAGCCTGGTGGGCTACAGTCTGTGGGGTCACAGAATGGGACGCAACTGAGCACACATGCTTTAATAATCCACTGTCCATTTATTAATAATCTAATCAGATTACATTTCCTTACATTTCTGCCTACAGCAGTGCTGTCTTAAATCAAAATCATATAAAGAAGAACAAGTATTAAGCCTGTAAATCTTTTTGTAAAATCTCCAGTAAACAGCCTCCCTAATCTCTTACAAATTGAAGACTACTAAAATGCATTTCAATAATCACACTGTTTTCCTTCTTGAAATGTAAGTCAAGTTGAAATTTTCTATGCTTCATGAAAGATCAAGATGTACAGTAAGAGAAAAAAAAATCATTAGTTTTAAATACCTATATCTCTTTGGCAGATAAAATCTTGAATTACTCTGATACCTACTTACCTTTCTCTCCAGCCCTATGCCTTCCTCTCCCCCTGACACATACCCTAGCTTTAATGAGAAATAGTTCTGCTAGACTTTTCTGGAGATCTACAAAAAAACAATGCCACTGAATAGTTGTTGGCATTTAGTTCTCACTATTTTCAAACACTACTTTATTGACTGAGCTTGGTTTCCTAAGGCCACAGCATACCAGAAACTATAAACTAAAAGGGAAGAGTGGGTAATGGATTGGAAAGCAGCTCAAATGAGACTGTTGCTATTTCAGGCCTGTGCAATGCACCAAGGGAAAACGGACTGCTGACAAACTGGTTCTGAAGGTGAGAGAAAAGCAGAATCATACGCAATATAAAACAGTGCTCTTAAGGGTGACCTAGAGTCATGGATAAAGTTAAGTTATATCATGTATCTTTTATCAGTGGGGGCAGGATAAAATTTTTAAATGGCCATAAAAAATACAATAAAGATTTGTGGGAGTATAAGTCACTTACTCGGAATAATCTTACTCCTCTATATGTCAGATGATTAAGCTGAGGGCAAAATTAAAACCTGCATTTGTTGCTAACATACTTATGAAGAAAGAAAGTCAAAGTGTTGGCTGCTCAGTCGTGTCTGACTCTTTGCGACCCAAAGGACTGTAGCCCACCAGACTCTTCTGTCCATGGGAATTCTCCAGACAAGAATACTGGAGTGGGTTGTCATTCCTTTCTCCAANTTTACTGTTTTGACTCCTCTTCTGTAGGCAAAACTACAGGTCCTCAGAAGTTTTTCCAGGGCTCAAAACCAAACACTCTATTTGCCCCCTTGTTTAAGGGCAACCTCAGCCCTCTCATCACTCCCAAGTACATCATCTACCTCAGAAACAATAAACAAATACAAAGCCAACCTTTAATCAAGATTTCTCTTGTTTCAAAATGTCATACACATTCTCAAAGGAAAATAAAACTCAACAAAACCACCATACTGTGACTTGATTTCTATTCCATTATGCATTTACTCTAGTTTACTGTCTACAAAAGTTAACCAAGTGATTTTTTTAAATTTCAAATATTAATGATTCAGGCTTCCCATGTGGCTCAGTGGTAAAGAACCTATCTGCCAAACAGGAGAGGCAAGAGACGCAGGTTTGATCCCTGGGTTGGGAAGATCCCCTGGAGAAGGAAATGTCAATCCACTCCAGCATTCATGCCTGGGAAATCTCAAGAACATAGAAGCCTGGTGGGCTACAGTCTGTGGGGTCACAGAATGGGACGCAACTGAGCACACATGCTTTAATAATCCACTGTCCATTTATTAATAATCTAATCAGATTACATTTCCTTACATTTCTGCCTACAGCAGTGCTGTCTTAAATCAAAATCATATAAAGAAGAACAAGTATTAAGCCTGTAAATCTTTTTGTAAAATCTCCAGTAAACAGCCTCCCTAATCTCTTACAAATTGAAGACTACTAAAATGCATTTCAATAATCACACTGTTTTCCTTCTTGAAATGTAAGTCAAGTTGAAATTTTCTATGCTTCATGAAAGATCAAGATGTACAGTAAGAGAAAAAAAAATCATTAGTTTTAAATACCTATATCTCTTTGGCAGATAAAATCTTGAATTACTCTGATACCTACTTACCTTTCTCTCCAGCCCTATGCCTTCCTCTCCCCCTGACACATACCCTAGCTTTAATGAGAAATAGTTCTGCTAGACTTTTCTGGAGATCTACAAAAAAACAATGCCACTGAATAGTTGTTGGCATTTAGTTCTCACTATTTTCAAACACTACTTTATTGACTGAGCTTGGTTTCCTAAGGCCACAGCATACCAGAAACTATAAACTAAAAGGGAAGAGTGGGTAATGGATTGGAAAGCAGCTCAAATGAGACTGTTGCTATTTCAGGCCTGTGCAATGCACCAAGGGAAAACGGACTGCTGACAAACTGGTTCTGAAGGTGAGAGAAAAGCAGAATCATACGCAATATAAAACAGTGCTCTTAAGGGTGACCTAGAGTCATGGATAAAGTTAAGTTATATCATGTATCTTTTATCAGTGGGGGCAGGATAAAATTTTTAAATGGCCATAAAAAATACAATAAAGATTTGTGGGAGTATAAGTCACTTACTCGGAATAATCTTACTCCTCTATATGTCAGATGATTAAGCTGAGGGCAAAATTAAAACCTGCATTTGTTGCTAACATACTTATGAAGAAAGAAAGTCAAAGTGTTGGCTGCTCAGTCGTGTCTGACTCTTTGCGACCCAAAGGACTGTAGCCCACCAGACTCTTCTGTCCATGGGAATTCTCCAGACAAGAATACTGGAGTGGGTTGTCATTCCTTTCTCCAAGGGATCTTCTCAACCCAGGAATCAAACTCGGGTCTCCTATACTGAAAGCAGATTCTTCACCATCTGAGCCACCAGGGAAGCCCAATTTACTTATACCGACAGCTATTTACTGCTACTTTATGAGTATGTAGTTGGTTAAAACTAAAAACCACTGATGATGATCTTAAGTTTTAACTGCATCTATATTCATAAGTACATTATAATCTATGCTTTAAAAGCCTTCCTTAATAAATTAAGACTGGAATCTCTGTATCCCTTGTAAAGCATAATTTGCTAAATAGGTCTTAAAAGTAATGACTGTAGAGAAAATATCATTTATTAGAACAGACATAGGAAAATAAATACAGAATATGACAAAACTGATTACAGATTATAAACAACCCTTCCTGGTTCAGGGGCCTCACCTTTCTGCAATAGCTTTAGCCAAAAGAGCTTTCTTACGTTTATTTTTCTCTTCCATTAGCCGCTGTTCTTGCTGGAGGACTTCCCAACGAGATTTTTCTTGCCTTGGGAGCAAACGTATAAAAATGAGTTTTTAGTACTTTTCCACACCTTGCCAGTCTCAGTTCCTAAGTATAAAATTCAATCAACCAGATTATATATATATATTTTTTTTTCCCCCCAAAAAAAGTTCTCTTAAAAGGAACCCATCTGCAGTTCATTATTTTGTTCTAATAGGAACAAAGACTATAATTTGATATAAAGGCTTAGATAAATTGGCCCTTTGAAATCTATTATACACATATAAGCTAGAAACCCACAAACTTGAAGCCAGAGTACTATGGCATTTTTTAGGAGTACAAAGAAATTTGTTTAAGTTAATCATTTATTATATGCAAAATAGATAGCAAAATAAATTGTTCTATAGCTAACATCAAATCTTTTAAGAGTTTTCTGTAACAAACAATAACCAATGTTTATTTCATACATTTTTCTTTCAATTTGTTCACTTCTTTCTACCTCTAACGTTTTTAAAGAGTGAAACACTACAAAATAAATGCTAGGCTCAAAAACAATTCCAAAGATCTACAAACATGAACTGTCTTCCAATCTGTCCAATTCTGAAATACATTAAAATTTTCTGTAAATTTACAAACTTAATGTCAATGCAAATTAAACAAGGTAATGATAAAGCCATTTGTTCCTATTACTGTCATTTCTCACAGCCATTGTATCAAAAATCTCCCTCTGAGACCTAGTAACTCCTTGCAAAATTATCCTTTTCTCTTTATTCCTACAATCTCCACCTTAGTGCTGCCATTGGTCCTTGCTCATTTTTGCTGTTTGCAGGCTTCTCCTCCCCAGATATCTTAGTTGCAGCTCAAACCAGTACCCTGTCAAACGATCCACAGCACTGATACGTGAATGTTCTCGGTCAGTTTTATCAGAGCATTATCTCCCCTTTAGGGTCAAGGAACTCACTAGATAGGCATCTTCAGCTTCCAAGCCCTTCTTCATACTTCTTTAATTCTCTACAATTTTCTGGGCTATCATGTGCCTCTTTCAGAAAAGTGAGATGTCATCTCTGAACATTCTCTAATATATAGCTTTCCTTTTCCTCTCTTATAGCCTCAGAATCTCTCCTTTTCAACAACCATTCCCGAGATGACATTTCTTCTATGAAAATTTTCTCAAGTACCTAAAATGATAATAATAATTTTCCTAATGACATTCAATCTCAATTTTCCAATTTAACCCCCCCTCACTTGTTTTAGGAGTATGAGTGGACTACATTTAAAATATCAAATGTAGGCACATTTAATTTTGGTTCCATAATTCAAATGGCTTTATATCTCTTGTCAAAATGATTTCTTGGCTGTAAACCCTGGTGGGCAGGAAACACTTTAAACTTAGTAGAGAATCTGGATCAGCAGAGATTGGAAAAAGAGCTGAGATTAGATAAAACATACGACACTTTGAAAAAGAGTGACTCAGAAAATGGAAATCAGAAACAGAGACTATTCTTTCTTCCCTGTGAGTGATAAATCAGGAGAAACAAAGAAGGGTTATTCATACATAAGTTATATAATAGAAAAAAAACTGATGATAAGAATTCACAAGTCACAGAATGGCAATTGCCACAAGAATGTGGCTAAATTCAGGAGGTGGTTTCTAATACCAATACAACAAAGAAATCTAATGACTAATAATTATTTAATTTGTCCTCTCAATTCCCTATACTCTTTCCTTAGATCTTCATGTCTCTTCACAAGCACCCTTTTCTGGGTCAGTGAAGATGCTATCTGAAAGTTGAAAGAATGGGTTCAATCTGGGGAGGAGTATCATGCATATAAGAACTGGTTCTGGTGAGTGTAAAGGGCACAGACTTTGGATCCAGAGACTTGCATGTGAACCCCAACTCTATTACTTATTAGCAGGGTATTCACTTTGGGAACACAGTATCTTTTCTAAGATATCGAACCCGTAAAGTGAAAACAACAAACATGCACCCTAAGACTGTTGTGAAGACTAAATAACAAAAATCATATAAAATGCTTAACACTGCTACTTATATTTAGGTCGTAGCTATTTTTCAACAGTTTATTCATCACATTTTCTAGGTTAGACTATCAAACAAACAAAATATTAAAACTGTATTTCTTCAAAGTTCAATGAGAAAAAAAAAGGTAAAATGGAAAGAAAGTCTCATGGATATATAGACTTACTAACAATTCCACTTTCTTTTTTTCCAATTGGCAATCTGGTTTTGGAGGCAGAACCTCAGCATTTTTGTGAACTTCATGGGAATTCTTAAGTCCCAGTTCCTTTTGTTGACTTTCAGTACCCTGTGGTTTTCCATCACCAACAGGAGAGGTGAGTGTAAGGGGAATAAGAGGAGAAGAATATGGTCTCTGAGTATGAAATCTTTGTTTCGGTGCAGAAAGCAGCTGCTCTGGAGGTAATGAGGTTGACCCATCTTGAAGTCCAAATTTTTGACTTTGCTCTTGAAGGGCTCTTTCTCGCTGAAGTTGTTGTCGACTTTTCTTCCCAGGGAGACGCCGCTGTGGTTCAAACGGATCTATATATTAAAAAAAAAGAATGGAGAAAAATTCCTTTGTGTGAGCAGCAAATAATTATAACTTCTCTAAGAAAATAAAGCATTAACATTAAACTCTAGTAATTTTGCAGAGTTTTTCTTCCCTTGTCTTCCTTAAAATCCCAGGGGCAAACCTGCCATCTTCCTGCAGAATTTGACAGTTCTCTGATCATACTGCTAATATTTAACAAAAACTATCCTACTTCTCAGTTTATCTTTAGGGAAGTCCATTTCTTTGTGAGTTAGGTCTTAGAATACAAAGCAAGGTTTCATCCTGATTTGCTGTCAGAAGAATCTAGTGTGACCAAAGTTGGTAGACAAATGAATTCACTGATATGTCTTAAATCTGATTGATGGTTCTGTCTGTTCTTCTGAAATAAAATGGTGGTTTTTTTTCAAATGGGCTTCACCTTTCTCAAATTTTAACAGATCTTAGGGTAATTTGATACATAGGTAGACACAATACACAAAGTATTACTGAATGAAGTCTTAATTTTAGGGATGCTAGTTAACCCTAAATTGTTTCCTTTCATCTTCCAAACAGCCTGGGCCTATGTTCCCCAAAGTTCAGTTAGCCTTTAATCAATGTATGCAAGGTAATTTTAATATCAGCCTGAGCAAAGCAATAGAGAAAGACAAAATAATCAGGGGAAGTCTTTTTCAAAATGTATTATGAATTAAATGATAAGAAAGTAATTAAATGTACTTTTCGGGCTGTCCATACCAGTATTAACCTTGTAGGTCAGACAATTGGAGACTCTGACTCACATTCACACTATGCTTAAGATCAATAAGTGATATATTCCAATAAGTGCCCAAGAAATGAAACTGATAAGTTTTTGTAAAGGAACTAAATGGGGTTTGTAAAACCGAATAATGACCTCTGAAACAACATAAGCTTATTATTTAAATTTCCCAAAGGAGAGTTAAAGCTTGAGAGTCAAATTTCCATTGTTGCTTTTCTCCACCTCAGTAACCTTAGGCAAGTCAACTGATTATTAATATTCTATACCTCAGTTTCTCCATCTGTCAAACTGGTTGAAAATTTACTTGCTTTACTTAACTCAAGGAGTTGGTGTAAGAATTAAATGAAATATGGAAAGAAAATATTTTCAAAAAACATATAATCAAAAGTAAAATGTTATTACTATTGACTTTAGCCAGAAACACAAAGTAGTGTACTATATCTTGCAACAGAAACCTATTCTAGGCTACCGATCTTTATTCATACTATCAGAAAATGTCACTGAGCCTGCTTACCTTTCACTTATACTTGTTAGCTGAATTATTAATATCTCTCTGAAAGTCAGTAATGCAGCTTCCATTTTATTTTGCATTTTCACAGAACCTACCTATGAGATTAAAAATGCTAATTTTTAAACTCCCAAACAACAAATCAGGTCACTTAAGAATTAAACAAATGACAAAACAACCTTTTGGAACTAGTAAGTCATTATAGTAAGGTTGCAGAATATAAGATTAATATACAAAAACCAATCACTTTCCTAGCAGCAATGGACAAGTGGAATTTGATATAGAAAAACCACAGTTACATTTATGTTAGCATTCAAAAAAAGAATTACTTAGATATAAATCTAGCAAAATATCTACAAGATCTAAGAGGAAAACTATGAAACTCAAATGAAATCAGAGAACTAAACAAATGGAGAGATAGTCATGGATAAGAAGACTCAACATTGTCAAGATGTCAATGTCAGTTCATCCTAAAATCATCTATAGATTCAGAACAATACCAATTAAAATCCCAGCAAGATATTTTGTGGATACTAACAAACTGATTCTCAAGTTTATATCAAGAGGCAAAAGATCCAGAATAACCAATAAAATATTGAAGAACAAAGTTGGACTGGCACTACCTAACACTTACTATAAAACTACAGTAATGATGACAGTGGGAACTAGCAGAACAGAATAAAGATCAATGGAATAGAATAGAGAGCACAGCAATGCTGCTGCTAAGTCACTTCAGTCGTGTCCGACTCTGTGCAACCCCAGAGACGGCAGCCCACCAGGCTCCTCCGTCCCTGGGAGCCTCCAGGCAAGAACACTGGAGTGGGTTGCCATTTCCTTCTCCAGTGCATGAAAGTGAAAAGTGAAAGGGAAGTCGCTCAGTCGTGTCTGACTCTTCACGACCCCATGGACCGCAGCCTACCAGGCTCCTCTGTCCATGGGATTTTCTAGACAAGAGTACTGGAGTGGGGTGCCATCGCCTTCTCCGTAATAGGCCCACTTTAATACAGTCAACTGATCTTTGACAAGGGTGCAAAGGCAATGCAATAGAACAAAAATATTCAACAAATGGCACAGAAATAAATCTAGACACAGACCTTAAACCTTTCACTCAAAATGGATCATAGATCTAATGCAAAACGCAACCACTCAAAATGGATCATACATCTAATCCAAAACTCAACTATAAAACTCCTAAAAGACAACACAGGAGAAAATCTAGAAGACGTCAAGTATAGCAGTGAATTTCAGATACAATGCCCAAAGAGATAACTGACAAACTATACTTGATGAAAGTTAAAAACATCTGCTCTGTGGAAGACAATGTCAAAGGAAGAGAAGACAAGTCACAAACTGGAAGAAAACATTTGCAACTGACACATCTAATAAAAGATTGCTATCTAAAATATACACAGAATCCTTAAAACTCAGCAATAAGAAAACAACCTCATTAAAAAATGGGTCAGAAACCTTAACAGATACCTTGTCACCAAAGAAGATATACACATAGTTGATAATCAACTATGCATATGAAAAGAATCTAAATCATATGCCACAGAGAAATGCAAATTAAAATGAAATACCACTACACAGATAACAAAAGGCAAATAGATGGGGATCCAATGGAAACAACTTTATTTTCTTGGGCTCCAACATCACTGCAGGTGGTGACCACAGTCATGAAATTAAAAGATGCTTGCTCCTTGGAAGAAAAGTTATGACCAACCTAGACAGCATATTAAAAAAGCAGAGACATTACTTTGCCAACAAAGGTCCATCTAGTCAAGGCTATGGTTTTTTCAGTGGTCATGTAGGGATGTGAGAGTTGGACTATAAAGAAAGCTGAGCGCTGAAGAATTGATGCTTTTAAGTTGTCATGTTGGAGAAGACTCTTGAGAGTCCCTTGGATTGCAAGGAGATCCAACCAGTCCATCCTAAAGGAAATCAGTCCTGAATATTCACTGGAAGGACTGATGCTGAAGCTGATACTCCAATACTTTGGCCACCAGATGTGAAGAACTGACTCATTGGAAAAGACCCTGATGCTAGGAAAGACTGAAGATAGGAGATGGGGATGACAGAGGGTGAGATGATTGGATGGCATCACCGACTCAATGGACATGCATTTGAGTAAACTCTGGGAGTTGATGATGGACAGGGAACCCTGGCACGCTGCAGTCCATGGGGTCACAAAGAATCGGACACGACTGAGAGACTGAACTGAACTGCACTGAACCACTACACAACCATTAGAACGGCCCAAAATCCATAACACAGAGAACATCAAATGTGGGTGAGGATGTGGAGCAACCTGAGTTCTTTCATTGTTGGTGAGAATGCAAAATGGTAGTCACTTTGGAAGACAGTTTGGTGGTTTCTCACAGAACTAAACATTTCTTAACATATGATTTAGCAATTGTGCTCTTTAGTATTTTTAACGAGATAAAAACTCATATCCACACAAAAACCTGAACATGGACGTTTATAGAAGCCTAAATTCATAACTGCCCAAACCTGGAATCAACCGAGATGTCCTTCAGTAGGTGAATGGATAAACTGTGGTACATATAGACCAATGGAATATTATTCAAAGCTAAAAATAAAATATATCAGCTATCAAGCCACACAGAGCATGGGGGAACCTTAACGGCATACTACTAAGAGACAGAAACCAATCTGAAAAGGCTATATACTGTATGATTCCAACTATATGACATTTTGGAAAAGTTAAAACTATGCAGACAGTAAAAGTATCAGTAATTGCTAAGGTTTAAGGAGAGAAGAGAATGAACAGGCAGAGAAAAGAGGATGTTTAGGGCAGTGTAAATATACTGTATACTATAACGACAGATACATGAAATCACGCATTTGTCCAAACTTGTGGAACGTATAATAGCAAGAGTGAACCCTAATGTAAACTACAGACTCGGGTGACTATGTTGGGTCATTGAAAGTTATAACAAATCTGTCACTCTGGCGGAAGACGTTGATACTAGGGATGGCTATGTACCTGTTGGGGCAGGGACTATCTGGGAAACCTCTGCATCTATCTGTCAATTTTGCCATCAACCTAAAACTGCTCTTAAAAAATTCAGTCTTTAGGAATAATTAGGGGGTAAAAAAAAAAGGAACATGCTCTTTTGCATATTTTTTTGGGAGGCTGCAAGTATCAACGAGGCTGTGGTTAACTGGGAGCACAAGTATAGTTTAAAGGGGACAATCCATTAGCCACCTCTAACCGACCCCATGGACTATACAGTCCACGGAATTCTCCAAGCCAGAATACTGGAGTGGGTAGCCTTTCCCTTCTCCAGCTCTTTCCCACCCAGGGATCAAACCCAGGTCTCCTGCATTGCAGGCATATTAATTGCTAGCTGAGCCACCAGGGAAGCCTTTAAAGATGGCAGCTGTCACTAAAAAATTTAGGTTCATGTTACCAGACATTTCGATTTTTCACTAGAAAAATTCAGATTTTTATGTAAAATATAGAGTACTGTATCAATCAAGCAAATCTAGGTTATGCTATGGGGCAAAGAATCTTGGAAACTTTATGGTTTAAAACAACAAAGGTTTATTTCTTAAAGCTATGAGCCAACTAAAGGCCAGCAGGGGCTTCCTGCTGATCAGCCTCTCAGGGCTCCAGGCTGACTACCCAGTCAGTGTTTGCTAGCCCCCAGGGCAGGTAAGAAAAGAGCTTAGGAAGGCCTCGGTTTAGCAATTAATTGCTCTGACCCGGGAGTGACATAACACTTATGCTTACAATTCAATGCTGAACTAGCACTAGGTCTGATACAAAAACAAGGGCAACAGGAATATACTGGGAAGAGAAGTGAACCAGAAATAATTTCCCCAGTATTAATTTAAAAGAAGTTTTAAGATTAGATAATCCAAAAAGGAGGGAGGGGATGAAAAAAATGAACATTTTTGGCTTAAATTAAGCCAGAGGGCTGAGTTTGTGATCTTTGTTCTATATCCTTTAATTAAGCCCTGCTTTCCCCACCCAAGACAATCATCATTCGAATCATATGTTGATCATTCCCGTCCTTTGCTTTTTATGTCATGCTCTGTCTAAAATACTTCTTTTAAATGTTATATTATTTAGTTATTTTAACTTTAGGTAAAGGGTGTCATGCAGGATATAATCTTCTTTAACTTAATATGATATTGCCATTATTCATCCATGTTGTGCATGTCACTGTAGCCATTTAATTTTAATGCTGTATAATACTCTATTGAGAATATTCTCTAAAAGTCTACTGATCTTCTCCTGATGGAAGCGTTTATTGCCAATGCTCACTTCACAATCTTCTTCCACTATAGTGAACTATGACAGCACCAAATCATGGTGTGTAGTGCTATAGGGAACAATCACCTGTCAGCCCATGTTAGACATGAAACTAGAGTGAAAAATAACCTATACAATTTCAAAGAACTGATATTTCAGGGCTACACATTACTGCAGCTTAACTTGGCTTAACCTGACTTCACTATTATCAATACTTTTGAAACTGCATTTGCCCCTTCTTGATCATATTCCCTTGCCCTCCCACCATCCTAAACTTTGTTTTATTCCTTTAATTTTTTTATATATTCCCTATATTCCTAAATGAATATACCTGCTTTGTATGATTTTGAGCTTCTATTAATGGTAGCAGACTGTATATACTCTTCTGCAATTTGCTCTTTTCACATATTAAGTCTATGAAATTTATACATGCTAATACACACAGCTTGTAGTTCAATTCCCACTAGCTGTATAGTAGCCCAGTGGATGATTATACCACAATTTATTTATCCGTTCCCTTGTTAATGAACACTAGGTTGCTTCCAGTTTTTTAATATTATAAACAATATAAACAAGAGTATTAGGAACATTTTTTACTTTCCCAGATGCCTGTACGGGCTTCTCTAGACTACTGTTGTCTTTATTTTTGATGGCAACCAACTCCATCTTCATAGATTATTTACACATATTTTAAAGGCTGGAGAACAGCTGGAAGGGGCATTAAAATAAAAGATTCAGCTCTTCTAGTTTTACAAATGAGAAATCCAAGACAAAAAGATTTAGAGGTAGAGCTGCGAGATCTACTATTTTCAATCCCTGTAGTTGGCTGAGTACACAAAATGCTGAGATGTTTTCTTAAGATAGTCAAAGACTAGTTGTTGTCTATGTTCTAACATCTCAGTGAAATGATAGGTCTTAAAGTTAAGGTCCTTCATCCCCTCTCTATACCAAATTATGGAGATATTTAGAAATGTACTTTCAAATAATGAATCCAATGTTCAATTCGGAGAAGGCAATGGCACCCCACTCCAGTACTCTTGCCTGGAAAATCCCATGGATGGAGGAGCCTGCTAGGCTGCATGCAGTCCATGGGGTCGCTAAGAGTTGGACATAACTGAGCGACTTCACTTTCACTTTTCACTTTCATGCACTGGAGAAGGAAATGGCAACCCACTCCAGTACTCCTGCCTGGAGAATCCCAGGGACGGGGAAGCCTGGTGGGCTGCCATCTATGGAATAGCACAGAGTCGGACACGACTGAAGTGACTTAGCAGCAGCAGTAGCAGCAGTGTTCAATTTAGCATTCCACACAAACTCACCTCTGCTGCTGCTAAGTCACTTCAGTCGTGTCCGACTCTGTGAGACCCCATAGACGGTAGCCCACTAGGCTCCACCGTCTCTGGGATTCTCCAGGCAAGAACACTGGAGTGGGCTGCCATTTCCTTCTCCATCCATGAAAGTGAAAAGCGAAAGTGAAGTCGCTCAGTCGTGCCCGACTCTTAGCGACCCCATGGACGGCAGCCCACCAGGCTCCTCCATCCATGGGATTTTCCAGGCAAGANTGGAGTGGGCTGCCATTTCCTTCTCCATCCATGAAAGTGAAAAGCGAAAGTGAAGTCGCTCAGTCGTGCCCGACTCTTAGCGACCCCATGGACGGCAGCCCACCAGGCTCCTCCATCCATGGGATTTTCCAGGCAAGAGTACTGGAGTGGGGTGCCATTGCCTCCTCCGAAACTCACGTCTACCAACACACAATCTCTGTAAATACTGCCAAGCTCCATCCAACCACCAGCAGAGTAACATTTCTGTTAATTCTGTAGCAAGCTCTGGTCCAACATCTGCTATCACATTATGTTACAGTTTGTCTCCTCAGCTGACTATAAGCTCTTCGAAGGCAGGAATGAAACTCTGATTATATCAGCATCCCTAATGCAGAAGCTGCCCCCCTTAACTTTGGGTCAGATCAGAATCAAGGTACTAATACCAGGAACGTCAGTTAATTACAAACTTTAGTGTAACTTTTATGATTCAGCTTTTAAAGGTCTCTGGATCAGTCAAAATTTTCCTGATCCATATAATCTACACTGCTATATAAATTTACTTTCTTTTCCACTCCTCAGGCCTAAATTATCTTCACCGCCATGCTAAAAACAAACAAGCTGACCTGAGCAACACCCAACTTTTTCTCACACTCTAATAAAAGGAATAGAAGGGATTATTAATTTTCCCCCAGAATGTGTAAGTTATGGTACCAAGAGTGGTATAAACTCACAGAAGTAGTGTGTACTAGCAAGATCACTATACACGACTTTATGAAATTTCAATCATAAAGCACAGTTTATATTACGAGTTTCTCACCAAATATCAGCAAATTTAATTTCCTCTTTAAAAAATAACAAAACAGTAAAAGTCGATTTAGTGATTACACTATAAAGATGGAGAAGCAAGCACAAAATTTTCGCTTACACTTAAGTCAGTAGATATGCATGTCTATAGATTGATAGGTAGATAGATAGCTGTACACTTCACACCTAATCTCTCAAAGACCCTTTTGGTTTGCTGACTCTCAAGAGTTGGAAGGAACTGCAAAAATCATCTGGCAACCAGAAGTGAATGCAAGACTCCAGATGTATCATGACAAAATGCAACTTTCTACATTTATTCAGATCCTTATGCTTCCTTTTCCCAATCACAGTCTGCTTCTATAAATACACCACAATTTAACTCTAACACGATGTGTGCCCCTCCTTCGTTTACTCTGACCCCAACCCTCCAACCGCTGATGTGTGCAGCAAGCCTCCTACAGGTCACTTCCTTTCCAAAGTCCCATTGCTTTCCCAGGAAAAAGTCAAATCCTTGAAATAGATGCCTTANTTTTTTTTTTTTTTTGGTGATCCCATAAAAAAGCTGCAGCAAACATACTTTTGGTACATATGTGTAAGCATGCCTGTAAGAAAAATTCTTAGAGGCAAAATTGCTGGCTCAGAAAATAAGTAGGTTGAAAATGTGAAACTTATTGGCAATTTGTCCTTCAAAGAAAGTCGTACCCATTTTATACCCCTGTTGATAATTCATGAGCATGATGGTATCTCTGTTTCTTTGTCTATACTAGGTATTATTACATTTTTTATCTTTGCCAATCTGCTAGGTAAAAAATAATTCATTGTTTTAATGACTGAGGCTGAACATCTTTTAAAACATTTAAGTCATTTGTGTTCTTTTTATGATCTTTTTTCAATTGGGTTGTTGGACTTTTTCTTCTTGGTTTCCAAGAGTTCTTACATAATATTATGGAAATTAGCTTTTTTCCAGCTTGCCATTGTCTTTTGATTTGGTTTTTGTTTTGTCTGGCAGAAATTTTTACATTTTGGTGTTGTTAAATTGATTAATTTTGAAAAAATTCATCAGATGTGTATTTTACTTAGAAAGATCTTAAAAATATTTTTTATATTTTCAAAAATATTATTCATGTTTTCTTGCATATGTTTCTAATTTTATTTTTTAGTGTTTAAATCTTTCATCTTTTCAGAATCTGTTTTAGTATAAGAAGTGAGGTAAGAATTTAATTTTTCTCCCCAAAATGGCTAGCCAGTTGTTCCAACGGTATTTATTAAAGAATCAAACATTTTGTCATTGTTTTAAAATGCCATCTTTATTATATACCTAATCCTGATATATGTTTGTGTCTATTTCTAGACCCTTTATTCTCTCCATTGATTGGTTGGTCTATTCATGTTTCAGTACCAAATTATTTCAATTACTGATGTTTTATATTTTACTGTGTAATAGGGTCAATCACATGCCATTATTCTTTTTTTCCCTCAAATTTTTCTGGCTATATTTATATGCTTATTTTTACATATAAACTTAAGATTTATTTGTTCCAAGAATTATTCTTTTGATATTTTGGGATTATGTTATATTTATGACATAATTTAGGGAGAATTGATATCTTTATTCTTTTCTGTCAAGGCATAATATGACTGTCCTTTACTCTGGAGGAGAAAATGCTCAGCAAATATTTAATTTGTTCTGTTATATTTTGCAGCATCTTGGACACGGTGGGGCTACCTAACTGGTTCTGCCCTGTGAAATATGAGTACAGGGAACATGTGACACTTTGGGGCTGAGACAATGACAAACTCACGTGTGGTTTTCTCTGTTTTCTTCCTTTGCTTTGGTTATTATAGAAGCATGAGGTATTGTAGGATCCAAGCAAGCCTATCGCTCAACCACGTAGGAGGACAGCTGCTTCGGTAGTCAGCTGACTTCAGGTGTGTTAAACCTGGGATTTTGGTGCTGGTTGTTTCTGCAACATCATTTAGCCTATACTGCCTGGTGCATCTTCGGTAGTGCTTTAAAGCTTTGTTCTTTTAAATCCTGCTCTTTTCTTGTTAGGTTTCTTTCTTTTTTTTTGTTGCTATTATAAATGAATTTTTTTCCTTCCTGTATATTTTCTAATGGCTTGTGATTTATATATAGGAAAGCTATCAGTGTTTATTGTATTACATCTGCAATTACTCATCTTATGGAAACTCTTAGATTTTCTACTAGATTTTCAGTTGGTTATTTTGGATTTACTTTCCTTTTAAAAGTTTTAATTTTTAAAGCTGAAGTATAGTTGATTTATAATATTACATGGGCTTCAGGTGTATAGCATAGTGATTCAGTATTTTTATAGAGTATACTCCGTTAAAAGTTATAGGGGATAATGGCTCTTTTTCCCTGTGCTGTACAATGTATCCTTATTGTTTATCTATTTTGTACATAGTAGTTTGTATCTTTTAATCCCATATCCCTATTTTGCCCCTCTCCTTTTTGGTAACTGCTAGTTTGTTTTCTATGAGTCTGTTTCTATTTTGCATACACGTTCATTTGTATTGTTTTCTGGGCTCCACATATAAATGACCTTCTTCTTCTTATTTGTTTGCCACTCCGGAGGTTGATAACTAAGTGTTCTAGGGCTAGGTGTATTTTCTGTATCTGAAAAACAATTATACCATCTTTTAAAAAATTGAGAGCTTTCCCACATACACCAAAAGCTGGAATCCTAGTTTCATGTGAAATTTTAGGTGATTAGACCACACTGGGCTCATATTCCTGCAGGAGAAAATGCACTGGAACTCATGAGCTGCTGTCCTAAGACGGGTCAAGACTCCAGAATTTAACCTGTCCCTATTTTTTTAAAACCTAATTCTCTTACTTGTTTCATTACCTGCATGGCCCCTGAAGGCATTTGAGTTTGTAACCTTGCTGGTACTTTCAGAAAGAAATTAAGTTAATATTGATGGATAGTGGATATCCTTGACTTATTTCTCATTTTAATGGAAATGCTTCTAGTATTTTACTGTTAAGTATGAAGCTGGCTTTTCCCTCTAACATTTTATTATGAAAAATTTCAAATAACAGAAAAGTGGAGAGAATTGTATATAGCAAACACTCGCATACCCAGTACCTGTTTGCTACAATTAACATATTATTACATGTTTTATTACTTATCTGTCCATCTACCATTTGCTTCATCCATCCATCATTCTATTTGATTTTTTTGGATGCATTTCAAAATGAGTTGAAGACATCAGTGCAATTTACTTCTAAAAATTTCAGCATGCATCTCATTAACCAGAGTTCAATGTTTGAGATGGTTCCTTTTATTTAGGAGGGTAAAATTTACATACAGTTCAATGCAAAGATCCTAATTCTACCATTCTGTGAATTTAGACAAATTCATACACTTCCATAACCTAAGCTCTTATCAATATATGATATTACTATAATTCCAGAATACTATTGTGCTCATTCCTAGCTCAGTTCCCATCCCTCCACCTCAGGCAACCAAGTTATGATTCTTTTCTTACCATAGATTAGTTAGATCTCTTCTAGAATTTCATATCAAATAAATCATTCTCTTATGTAAGTTTTATTTCACACAGTGTAACTTTTTTGAGATACATTCATGTTGCTATAGGTATCAGCAGTCCTTTTATTGCTGAGTCTTATTTCATTTTTAGGAATTGAATGCTGTGTTCCCCATCCCCACCCCCAATTGATATGCTGAAGCCTGAGCCCCCATTGTGATGATATTGGGAGACGGTTAGATGAGGCCATCGTGGTGGAGCCCTGGTCTGATGGCATTGGTGCCTTTATAAGAAGAGACACGGCAGAGCTCTCTCTCTCCCTCTCTTTTTCCTCTCCATGTGCAGATGCAATGAGAAGCTAGCCATCTGCAACCCAACAAAAGCACCTTCGCTAGAACCAGACCATGCTAACACCTTCACTTCGGACTTTCTAGTCTTGAGAACTGTGAAAAAATGGACTTTTGGGTTGTTTAAGCCACCAGTCCATGGTATTTCGTTATAACAACCTGAGCAGACTAAGATATTCATTACATGAATATGCTACAGCTTGCTTAACTATTATCCTATTGATGAATACCCAGATACTTTCCAGTCTTAGGCTAATATGAATAAAGGTGTTATGAATATTTATGTAAAAGTCTTTTGGGGACATTTGCTTTCGTTCCTCTAGAGAACATACCTAGGAAAATTGCTGGATTGGAAGATAGGTATATATTTAATTTTATAAGAAAGTACCTGTCCTTTTCCAAAAACTTTGGCATGTCCCAACAGTATATGAGAGTTCCAGTTGCGCTGCATCCTAGCCAACACTCAGCGTTGCCTAAATTTTGTGTTGATGCTTAAGATGTATAAATCATGTTAATGAAGTATCTACCTATTCCTATTTTATTGAGTTTTTCTGTTTTAAAAATCTGGAATGAATGTTGAAACTTATGAAATCTTTTTCAGCACCTGTAAAACGATCATATGGTCCTTATTCTTTAATTGGTTGTTATAGTGAATTATAGTAATAGATTTTCTAAAATTGAACCAGCCTTGCACTCCTGGGATGAACTCCATTTAGTCATGGTATGTTAGTCTTCTAATATGTGGTAGGAGCCTGTGTGCTAATAATCTATTTAGATTATTTTTCAATATTCATGAATAGGATAAGATATTTTCATTTTTGGTTCTTTGTAGGGTTTTGGTTTTGATATTATACTGACTGTGAAAACAGATTTGGAAGCTTTTTAGCAGCCTCTACTCTTACCAGTGATTTTGGACTTGTGGTTTCTGTGTGAATTTTTTTTTCCAGCTTGTTGGTTGGTTGATTTTGGGCCTCATAAAAGTTACTGGTCTGAGTTCCATCCCTGGGTCAGGAAGATCCCCTGGAGAAGGAAATGCCAACCCACTCCAGTATTCTCGCCTAGTTAATCCCATGGACAGAGGAGCCAAAGAGTCTGACATGACTGAGCACACACACTTGCTGCCTGTTGTGTAAACACCATGCTTGTGGCCACAATATACTGAGGCAGTGTAGCTAGTGATTAAGAGCACAGATTCTGAAACCCAGTGGGGTCAAATTCCAGCTCTGCGACTTACTAGTGACAGGGGACAACGGAGGCTCAGTTGCCAATGACCGGGTCAGAGCACAGAGATAAAGAAGACTTTCAAATCCTCATCTATAACACAGGGACAATAATGGGATCTTCCTCCCAGGAAGGGTAGTTAGGAGATGCAGGGACAGGTGAAGCTTCCAGCAGAGATCCTGGTAGACCATAAGCATGTGAGAGATATGGCAAAGCTGGTTTCAACTCCTGAGTTGAATCAGTCAAACTGTTGCATTTCTCTGCTGATCCTCAAAACTTGTGCAGTGTATTTTCCCCCTAGACACAGTGTAAGGATGTGAGAAAAGCCCATCCACATTTCCCGGGATGTTCACCTGGGTTGATGATAGGAGCCACCTCCCAGATGTGTCCAGCTGGGCTCACTCAGACCCATGGAGGGGTGTCGTCTCCATCACCTACTCCCTTCACCTGTTCCCATTTTCCTTAGAAAAGGAAAATTGATGAGTACTTTGGAGCAGGCTATCTTTTCTGTTTTTGTTCTTCTTTGTTTTGAATGATTGTTTCTAATTTTAAATTTTTGAAAGCGAGCTCTGAGGCTTCCCTCTTATCATTCTACCTCAGTGGGCATGAAAGTCTTCCTGGCTTTCCCCAGTGGAGAGGGAAGAAAGGGTAGAGGAGCTGATGGGGGTTGGAGGCTGCTTCATAAGGGAGTGAGTCCCCTACCACTGCAGGTGTTCAAGCAGAGGCAGGATGGCCACTAGGTATTTGGAAGTCACAGAAGGGATTCAGGCATTAGATGATGGGGGTGGGTATGGGGAGTGGGGTGGGCATTGATTGGACTATGAAAAACCAATGAGAAGAACTTTAAAGCTGGACAGAACTGAGTACAACTTCCTACCTCTACAATTCCCTAATAGTGTGATTTCTGGCAAATCACTGCTGAAAGGAGCCTTAGTTTCCCCATCTGTGAAATGGACACAGACATATCAACTTCACAGGAGGTTGTGAAGAGCAAATGGGGTAATGGGGAGAAAATGCTGTTTCTTTTCACCGCAAGATTCTGTGAAGTAGGGAGGATTTTCCCTAACGTTCAGGAAGATGAATGTTGTTGTTTTCAGCACTTGTCTGTCTTTGCAGCTCAATCCCATCTTTTTCCACACAGCAAAAGGTATGCTTGGGTTTAGAGGTTTTCATATTAGAAGGTTTAGATTATATGGAAGCTGTGACTGTGGCCAGACCAGACCAAATATCATGATGAGTGGGTGCTGTCGTGTGTTGTGGTTTCTGTTATATTTGGCTTCACTGTCTGCTTTTCCTAAGTTTTGTGAATTAGTTATTGGGGCATTATTGGGGTGTCCAGTTTGGTAAAGTGACCTTCCTTGGACAAGAAATGCAGCTGCCGGGTTGCTTCCTGTGGAGCCGAGGAAAGTCAGATTGGAGTGTTAATTCTATTGTGCTGAAAAAAGAAATACAGCTGAATACCATTGCAAACCATTACATTTTTAACCCTTTAACAATTCACGATGCAGAGATTTCCAAGAGAGGAAAGATCTGGAATTCTGAAGGACAAGCCCGTCTTGAGGTTTGATAGTTAAACATTACGTTCTAGAACTGCAAGATGTAATAATAAAAAAATTTGGGAAAATTTCCCTATAATGGCAGATGGAGATTAAAATGCATTTGGGGACATTTCCAACATACATGAACAGAGTGGATGAAAGCAAGTCCTAAATGAGCTAACCTGGGGGAGCCGAGCTTTGTCCTCACACCTCCATTGGAGGGGGGCGGCATTCAAGAGACCAAGGGGTCTTTAGTGAATTTGATTTTAAGTGGAGTAGTAAGAACTAAACCACCCCAGGCTGTTGAGATAAATTGATTCTGGGACAGAAAAGTAGGTTTGGTTTGGAGTTTCAGTTATAAAAGATGGTGGCATTGGTAAAGATCCATTTAGTATCAGTATGGACACAAAATGATGCCCATTCTGTAACTGGGGTAAACTGCGGCTCAGAAACACACAGATTTCTAGAGGCCACCCGAGGAGTGAGACATATGTGAGACAGTAATGCACATCTCCTTATCCTGGTCTTACACATGGATCCTCTCCAACTGGATCTCAATAGCCTGTTGTTTGGGCTGGCATGAACCCCACCAGGATTATAGATTCAGCTTCAGCAGGTGCTAATTAGCAATGTGGAGGAGAGAAACCTTCAAATCCTAGCCAAAGGCTGTATCATCTGCCCCATGCCCTGCAGTTGGTCCTCCCAAGAGGCTGAGTGTGGATGACTCTGGGTGCTTTATCCCCCGCCCCGCTACATAAACAATTCAGAGGCAAAAGTGCCTGCTGGAGGGAGTGTCACTGAGGTAGTGGAATGCTCATTGCTACTTAAAAGCTGTGGGATTATCAATGAACTGGTACTGCAACATGGGGGAGGGGTGGCATGCTCTGTACTGTCTAATGCGGCCCCTCCCTCTCCCCTCTCTCCACTTCCCTTGCTGTTACCTTCTTCATCGATTTTACTGAAACTCACCAAATGCTCAGAGTGAGTGGATTTCCAGTGGACACTAGTCAAGCGGCTGAGTTTTGCACCTGTGTTGATGTGGGGCAGAACAGAGGCATGATGGGGGAGCAGAATTAAGACCACAGGTGTGTGAGTCTGGGGACACAATCCACATCCTGGGAAAGTTTGAAAAGCCCCTCTGTAGCTCCCGCAGGCTGGTTACATTTGGCTGACATTATCAACACCCTTTATTTATAGTGGAGGCATCTGAACCTTGAGAGGTTGTTGGATGGCTGGTCAAGTGTTAGATTCTTTTCCCATCTGGAGTTTTAGATCCTGCTAGCCAACATCCTACCCTGATGCTCCTGAAATCTCTCATGCCTGCAGAGAGACTTGGTGGGCTGCTGGGGGTCAGGTGGAGACACACTGAAAGATGATTTCCTTTCAAGGGGGAGTAAGGTAGTCCAGGAAACAGGACATTGCCATGGGTCAGGCTACTCATAGGCTGACCATATTCTGAGGATTTTAGAGGCTGCTTTCTGGAAGGCTGAAACACCCAAGGACCTCTTTGTTACTGGCTAGTCAAAGGCCAGACCACTTCCTGCAGCAGCCCCGAGCTCCTGCCCATCACCCCATAACCAGGGCCCCGGACTCTAGGGGTCAGCTTCCATGCCAGCATCCTCACCAGCCTCACATGCATATATTTTTCAGTGGGAACGACAAAAGCACTAGAGAAAAGGGAATTCTTTTCTCTAGAGCATTTATTATTAGGGGCCAATGGTACCCGGAGGAAAAACACTGGCTTCCAAATTCTGCACTGGAAACCAAACCTAATTTAGGGAAGTACAACGTGCTGAAGAAAGATTGCCTCTTAATTTTAGATTCATGCGGAATGCAGGCAGGAAGGCAGAATCTCTTAACATAACACAGGCTTTTTGGTGGTGTAACAGAATAATAAGTCCTTGAGGAATTCCCCAAGCAAGGTAAAGTAGGATAATATACATTTCTTAATATTGCAGAAGTTTCCTTAATCTTATTGTTTAAACTTTTCAATAAACCGTAATGTTTATTAGAAGTTTTTCATTTCCAACTGTCAGATAATTCCTTTTGCTAAGTTGGGATAAACAGCCCCCCACCCCCAGTGCGTCTGGTTTCAGTTTCCTATGATACAGATCTGACCAGACATTTGATGTAATAGAGAAATATTGTGTTTTCCACTGTGGTGAACTTAAGAGGTTCAAGTGTGTTAATGCAATTGAATTGATTGTAATGTTTTATAAAAGTTTCTCCAAACGGAAATATTGTTAGCAATTCGACTTCTCAGAGGTTATGAGAGCAGAGATGGAGGTTTGCTTGCGGTGCAGAAAGCTTCTGGTTCAGCACAAGGGTGGACAGACAAGGAGGCTTGGTATTGGGGAGTTCTTTTCCCCATTTTCTAGAAAGAGACTCATGGGCAGGAAGGGCAGCCAGGCTTTCCCCAGAAAGGTCTGCAGGAGGGACAAAATGCATTTTTATTTCATAAGGGCTATGCATTTATCCATGGTGAGCACGGCATGGCTGCTTCTATATAAAATCTTCTTTGCTAAGCACCCCAGATTGGAACGTCAAGGAGACTACACCAAGCTGGAGATTAAACTGAAGAGTTCCAAGCCCCTTTTGCAGGAAAGGGGTGGGACATGGCAGTGATAATCAAAGAACTTTTTCTTTAGCAAATGCCCTAGAAGTACCGTTTTTTCTTTGCCGTAGCTCTGCAGGGGAAAATCCTGTCTTCAATAATCAGCACCAATGATGGAGAAATTCATTTTTATCCTCTCTCTCTTTTTTAATGGATTTTTCCCCCTCTTGAAAACGGCAAATAATTTAACATTGTTACTCCTTCTGCTCAACAGCGGAGAGGGGGAAAAAACAAACAAACAAACCTCAATCACAGTAAGGAAAGTGGGAAAATCCCATCCCCTAATGAGGTCTGTAACTGAGCCATTAGTTCTGCTTGAAGCCCCTGTCAGCCCCAGATTAAGCTGAGGGCTGGTTCTGGTGTTTTTAGATTCCTTCCCGGAGCACACTCTGCATACTCTTTTACCACCTGCTGGGTGGTTCCTGCATTCTGGTCTTTCAGAATTAAAAGTAAAAAAATGGACCTGAGATGTTTTCCACCTTCTGGGCAGATGCTGGGATGATGGAGAGGATGCTCAAGGCAGAAGCCTGTTGGTTTTCTACGGCTGAATTCCTGCTCCTCGGCCTTCTAATATTTAGTGAGAGAAGCAGTCTGAATATAATTTTCAGAAAATATCAGATTGAATGGAGCAATCAGCGGAGAAGGGTTCTGAGCTCACCTTTTGTTATTTCTTCTTTCCTCTTCTTTAAATGATGCTCCAAGCTAGTCAGGACCCAGAGGGTCTAGAGGGACAGTGGTGAGCCTGTCGTCTCCTATAGGGTCGTCCTTGAGCCTTGAATCTCTTCTCTGTTTTAGAAGCTAGACCTGCCTCAAGGCCTGAGAATGGAATCTACACTGTCCAATACGGTAGCAAGTAGCCACATGTGGCTAGTTAAATCAAAGTCCAAGTTCATGAAACAAAAATAAAATTATGATTTGGTCCCTCATGCAGACATACAGAATAGACACAGTAGGGGAAGGAGAGGGAGGGACAAGTTGAGAGAAACATACACTACCATATGTAAAACAGATAGCTAGTGGGAATTTGTGTATGATGCAGGGAGCTCATCCTGGTGCTCCGTGACAACCTAAAGGGGAGGAATGGGGTGGGAGGTGGGTGGGGGGTTCAAGAGGGAAGGGACGTATGCATATCCATGGCAGATTCATGCTGATGTATGGCAGAAGCCAACACAACATTGTAAAGCAATTATCCTCAATCAAAAACAGATACATTTTTAAAAATTGTAAAAAATCAAAGATTTCACCCCTCAGTTGTATTAGCCACATTTTAAGTGCTCAGTAGCCATTTGTGGCTGATGGCTATTGATCTGTAAAGACCAAAACATTCCCATCATTACAGAAAGTTCTACTGGACAATGTCTGCCTGAGGCTGGGTCTTGTTACCCAAGGTGGGGTGGGGGTGGGGGGCCTTGATTTTACACAAGGCATAAAACTGGAAAGCCCACAGAATTTGATGTTCTTTAGATAGCAAGGCTTACTGTTTTTTTTTTTTTTTTTTTTAAAACAAAACAAAAACTTAAAAGAAAAAATTGGCTGTGCTGGGTATTGGTTGCAGCTCACGAGCTTCTTCTCTAGTCGCAGCATGCAGGGTCTTCTAGTTGTGGAGCACGGGCTCTAGAGTGCCTGGGCTCTGTAGTTGTGGTAGGCGGGCTCAGATGCCCCTCGGCACGTGGGATCTTAGTTCCCAGATCAGGGATAGAACTTGTGTCTCCTGCATTGGAAGGGGGACACTGGACCACCAGGGAAGTCCCAGCAAGAACTTTCAGTTCAGTGCAGAGGCTCAGTCGTGTCCAGCTCTTTGTGACCCCATGAACTGCAGCATGCCAGGCCTTCCTGTCCATCACCAACTCCTGGAGTTCACTCAAACTCATGTCCATCGAGTCAGTGATGCCATCCAGCCATCTCATCCTCTGTCGTCCCCTTCTCCTCCTGCCCCCAATCCCTCTCAGCATCAGAGTCTTTTCCAATGAGTCAACTCTTCGCATGAGGTAGCCAAAGTACTGGAGTTTCAGCTTTAGCATCATTCCTTCCAAAGAAATCCTAGGGCTGATCTCCTTCAGAATGGACTGGTTGGATCTCCTTGCAGTCCAAGGGACTCTCAAGAGTCTTCTCCACCAATGTCCTAGTACTACATTAAACAGGTACCACTCTGGGCTACCGTTTCTCGTTTTAAGCAGGATTTCAGAGATTAAAAGATGCAAACGTTGTCTAAGTACATGTAGATCAGAATGATTTAAATGATACCATATTTAATTTTTCCTATTTCTCTTTTCATTGTTTTGCCTTTTTAAAACCAGCTATTTTAGCTTACATTTAAAAATTACATGTGTGAGATGTATAGAATGGACTTTTGGACTCTGTGGGAGAGGGGGAGGGTGGGATGATTTGGGAGAATGGCAGTGAAACATGTATACTATGATGTAAGAAACGAATCGCCAGTCTATGTTCGATACAGGATACAGGATGCTTGGGGCTGGTGCACGGGGATGATCCGGAGAGATGATATGGGGTGGGAGGTGGGAGGGGGTTCAGGATTGGGAACTCATGTACACTCGTGGTGGATTCATGTCAGTGTATGGCAAAACCAATACAGTAATGTAAAGTAAAATAAAGTAAAAATAAAAATTAAAAAAATTACGTGTGTGGCTTTTGGATTTAATGTGTCAGTATTTTTAAACAAATTGAAATTAAAGAGTAGACTAAAAATACTCCCCCAGGAAAAGAGTTGGAATGAGTATTTCAAGCTTAAGTAGGTGATTAGACGGTGAAGGATGTTTGGAATTCTTGTAACCTCTAAGCTTTTAAACTTTAAAAACGATTTCTTAAATTTAGGTGTGTACAAATGCTTCTTTTTAAATATGAACAGATTTTCTAGCATTTAGAAGTTAAAAGGCCATCCAAAAGGATTGGAGGAGTCAGATTCATACAGTTTTTGAAGATAGACTAAATATGTTAAAATGCAGTTAAAGATTATGTAGCTCCAAAATAGTAGTTGGGGATCAGTACATTCTGATAGTTCAGTTTGCTGTTTCAGTTTACAGCATCAGCCACCTAGTGCCATCTAATAAAAATGAACCACCTTGTATGATAATTTTGAGAATTATCAGTAATCTTAACAGAGATGGAAAGTAAAGTATTTAGAAAGTTTTGCATTAACCCTGAATGAGAAACAAAGCTTG
This sequence comes from Neotragus moschatus, assembly GCA_006410615.1. Lineage (NCBI taxonomy): Eukaryota > Metazoa > Chordata > Mammalia > Artiodactyla > Bovidae > Neotragus > Neotragus moschatus. The sequence goes on along the minus strand of SJYA01002180.1, from coordinate 39,626 downwards.
AGTAAAAGACATCTGTATAAAGTTATAATTTCCAGTTTGCAAACTTCAAAATGTACTGCTTGTTGTTTTGGCTCTCCCTCATGGTTACTTCCTTGGTGGCTCAAACGGTAAAGAATATGCCTGCCATGCAAGAGACTTGTGTTCGATCCCTGGGAGGCGAAGATCCCCTGGAAAAGGGAATGGCTACCCACTGTTTTTCTTGCCTGGAGAATTCCATGGACAGAGGTCCTTGGGGTCTCAAAGAGCCAGACACAACTGAGCGACTTTCACTTTCCTTGGTGCCTCGTTTCTTCATATAATGTGAAGTAATGAATATTTTCCTGGGAGTTTATCTTCAAAGTTCTTTCTGTTGAGAGCCCTTTATGTCTTGGATTGAGAGACTACAAATTGGTTTTACTGGTTCCTAGAAGTTTCATTTTATACCAGATTTTAAGATAATTTTAAAACCAAATTTGAAGTAATTTTTTCAGCTTCTAGCATAAATTAGGCTTTTACCCCAGGTACGATACAGGCCTCAGATATCTTTGAAAGTGAAGTCGCTCAGTCGTGTCCAGTTTTTTTGCGACCTCTTGGACTGTAGCCTGCTAGGCTCCTCCGTCCATGGGATTCTCCAGGCAAGAATACTGGAGTGGGTTGCCATTTCCTTCTCCAGGGCTTCTTCCTGACACAGGAATCAAACCCAGGTCTCCCACATTGCAGGCAGACTCTTTACTGTCTGAGCCAGCAGGGGCTCCAGATATCTTTAGGTGCCCTTAAAAAAATACACAACCACATTCCTTGCTGCTTTTACAAAACAGTAGGCTGAGTTTTGTTTTTTCCTTAATCCTCTGTTACCATGTGGACCATCTTTCCACGCTCTGAACTTTATTTCGTTGATTTTGCCCTCAAAAGTGTTTAGAAATACGAGTCACCAGCACATATACAGGTAGAGTGCCTTTTGGATTTGCTTTCTACATCTCATTTTGCTTTCTTTTAAGTTCTGTGTTAAATAAAAACATGTATCATATACAGCATTTTTGTGTTTATGGCTAAAGGAGACCATCTGTGACAACTTAGACTGTTATATTGGCATCAGTTGATTCTCTGCCATAGCAACTAGAATAATCTTCTAAAAAAAGCAAATCTAATGTCTGTAGTCTGGTTAAAACTGTAAAACAGCTTCCTGTTGCACTTTGAATAAAATCGCTGTTTCTACATGAGCCTACATGGATCTGAACCCTGCTTACCTCTTACCTGACCATTAAGCTATCTTTCCTTTTATTCCACATTCCCTACACTCCAGCCAGATTGGCTTTTTGGAGTTTTAGAAAATCCTAGTCTCTCCTCCCATTCCCGTACCGCCCTACCCAAAGCTTTCCCAAATGCTGTTCCATTTGGCTATAACGATCTTTTCCTTGTCTGACTGGCTCTTTCTGCTTCAGGCTTTGTCCTGAATGTCCCCTTATGTGACCACCCTATCCTATACAAATAGCACCCCAGATTTCCTCCTACTTTTTTGTGTCCTTTATTATTTTCATAGCACCGCTATAACTCCTAAATTATGTGCATTTGTTTATTTTCTATTTCACTTTACTCAATAGTATCTCCACAATTTCAAGGGATTCATCTTTTATTTACTCAGTGTATAACACTGTTTGACGCCTACTGAGTTCTCACATAAATATTGAAAGAAGGAACCTTTCAAAGTTAAGTATTGAGTTGAAACATTTCCACATCTTATATATTCTGAGATTCCTTTCTAGTATGAATTTCTGTGAACCTTGTTTGTTTCTTATTGCTAGTTGCAGCCACGGACTTGTGGGTTAGTAAATAAAAGACATTAAAAATAAGCTGAAAAGAATCAAGATGTCATTTTGTTTTTTTATAAGGCCTTGAAATAGCATTTCAGCAATACTCCATAATTTTCAGTATATGTCTTGCACATCTGTTAGGTTTATCTTTAAGTGATTAATAACATGATGCTATTGTATTAATCAATAACATTTTTTTCAATTTTTTGTGTCTATTATATAGAAATGTTTGTTGATCAGCCATGATTAACACACTTAATAGTAGTTGTTCAGTTGCCCAGTCATGTCCGACTCTTTGTGACCCCATGGATTTCAGCACGCCAGGCCTCCCTGTGCCTCATCATATCCCAAAGTTTGCCCAAGTTCATGTCCTTTGCATTGGTGATGTCATCCAGCCATCTCATACTCTGACACCCTCTTCTCTCTAGGCATGCAGACTAGAAAGAAGTAAAACTTTCAGACAACATGATCATCCAGGTAGAAAATCCAATGGATTCTACTTTAAAAACATGTTGCTGTAACTATTAATTTTATACACTAACTTAATAGTTATAGCAGATTTTAAAAAGTAGATTCCATTGGATTTTCTGCCTGGATGATCATGTTGTCTGAAATTTAACTTCTTTCTAGTCTGCTTTCCCTTTTTTCTTTTCTTGCCTTATTGCACTGGCTAGACCCAACATATAATGCTGAATAAAAGAATGAGATTGGGTACCCTGTTGTTTCTGATCTTAGGGAAAAAGTGTAAAGTTTCTCACCATTTAGAATGATGCTAACTTTAGGTTTTTTTGTAGATGCCCGTTAGCAGATTGATGAGATTCCTTTCTGTTTCTAGTTTTCCAGGAGCTTTTATCAGAAATGGGTAATGGATTTTCTTGCATGCATTTTCTGGGCCTATTGACATAATATGAATTTTCTTTATTAGATTTTTAATATAGTGTATTGCCTTGAGCAGTTGACCAATGTTATATCAATCTTGCATCCTGTTATAAATTCTGCTTCAGTTCAGCTCAGTTCAGTCTCTCAGTCATGTCCAACTCTTTGCGACCCCATGAATTGCAGCATGCCAGTCCTCCCTGTTCATCAACTCCCGGAGTTCACTCAAACTCAAACTCAATGAGTTCACTCAAACTCATTGAGTCAGTAATGCCATCCAGCCGTCTCATTGTCTGTCGTCCCCTTCTCCTCCTGCCCCCAATCCCTCCCAGCATCAGAGTCTTTTCCAATGAGTCAACTCTTCGCATGAGGTGGCTAAAGTTTCAGCTTTAGCATCATCCTTTCCAAAGAAATCCCAGGGCTGATCTCCTTCAGAATGGACTGGTTGGATCTCCTTGCAGTCCAAGGGACTCTCAAGAGTCTTCTCCAATACCACAGTTCAAAAGCATCAATTCTTTGGTGCTCAGCTTTCTTCACAGTCCAACACTCACATCCATACATGACCACTGGAAAAAACATAGCATTGACTAGATAGACCTTTGTTGGCAAAGTAATGTCTCTGCTTTTGAATATGCTATCTAGGTTGGTCATAAACTTCCTTTCAAGGAGTAAGCGTCTTTTAATTTCATGGCTGCAATCACCATCTGCAGTAACTTTGGAGCCCCCCAAAATAAAGTCTGACACTGTTTCCACTGTTTCCCCATCTATTTCATGGGACCAGATGGGAAGTGATGGGACCAGATGCCATGATCTTAGTTTTCTGAATGTTGAGCTTTAAGCCAACTTTTTCACTCTCCTCTTTCACTTTCATCAAGAGGCTTTTTAGTTCCTCTTCACTTTCTGCCATAAGGGTGGTGTCATCTGCATATCTGAGATATTACTTTGCCAACAAAGTTCCGTCTAGTCAAGGCTATGGTTTTTCCAGTGGTCATATATGGAGGTGAGAGTTACTAGCTACAATTCTGCTTTATTTTTTCAGTGATTGCTTTAAAATCAGAGTATATATCTTTAACTCATCACAGTCAACATTCATGTAGTATTATACCACTTTACATAAAAGAAACTTCCACATATTTATTCTCCTTCTCTTCTGGCCTTTGCTGTTATTTTCAAGCATTTAACTAATACATGTCATAAACATCACAATGCATTATTGTTATTTTTGCTTAAAAATTATTTCTTTAGAAGATTTAAATAAGAAAGTCTTATGTTTATTCATATAGATACAACTGTCTGTTACTCTTCATTCCTGTGTGCAGATCCATAATTGCATCAGACATAATTTTCCTTCTGCCTGCTATAACAGTATAGGACTACTCCTGGTGAATTCTTTCAGCTTTTGCATATATAAATAAGTCTTTATTTTACCCTTTTTTTTTTTTTTGTACTTGAATATACAGAAAAGGTTCATTCACATTAGGCCAAATACTGGGAACAATCCCAATGTCTATTGCTTGATGACTGGGTAAACAAGTTGTTTTATATCTATATGATAGAATACTACTTGGTAATAAAAAAGAATAGACTACTATTATTTCTTCAAATATATTTTCTGTCCTCCCAGCTCTCTTCTTTTGGGGCTTCAATTATACATTTGTTAGCCAATTGAAGTCTTCCTACAGTTCACCTGATACTCTTTTTATTTTTTAACATGGGTTTCTCTCCATTTTTGCTTTGTTTTGTATAGTTTTTATTGTTAAAACTTTGTATAGTTTTTATTGTTATGCTTCAAATTCACTAATATTTGCTTCGCCAATGTGTCTAACCTTCTACTAATCCCATCAAGAATATTTTTTCTACCACAGACATTGTAGTTTTCGTCTATGGATATTCTGTGTGGAGCTTTTTATATCTTTGGTGTCTCTCCTTAACTTTTTGGACATATGAAATACAGCAATGACACCCCACTCCAGTACTCTTGCCTGGAGAATCCCATGGAGGAAGGAGCCTGGTGGGCTGCAGTCCATGGGATTGCGAAGAGTTGGACACAATAGCGACTTCACTTTCACTTTTCACTTTCACCCACTGGAGAAAGAAATGGCAAACCACTCCAGTGTTCTTGCCTGGAGAATCCCAGGGATAGCAGAGCGTTGTGGGCTGCTGTCTATGGGGTCACACAGAGTCGGACATGACTGACGTGACTTAGCAGCCGTGATAAATGTTAATGTCATTGTCTGCTGATTTTAACATCTGTATTAGTTTTGGATCAGTTGCAATTGATTAATTCTTTTCTTAAATATGATTCATATTTTCTGGCTTTTTTGTATGCCTGGTAATCTTCAACCTGATTCAAGATGTGAATTTTATCATGTTGGGTATTACCTGTTTTTGTTTTCCTGTAAATATTTTTGAACTTTGTTCTGAGATGAAGTTAAGTTACTTGGAGACAGTTTTATTTTTTTGAGGCTTATAACTTTTAAATTTTGTTAGACATGACCAGAGAAACATTTACTAAAGACTAATTTCCTACTAGTGAGCAAGAATCTTTTGACTACCAAGTGCTCTGTGAATTACAAAGGTTTTCCAGTCTGACTGGGGGCAACAGTCCCTATTCCTTGTCCTTTGGGGGTACTGTATATTGTATTCTCTGATGCTTTTGGATAGTTCTTCCCTGGCCTCATGTAGTTTCCTCACATACATGTGCTGATCATTGCTCTGCTGCATTTTTCAGGGGATCCTCTGCTGATCTCCATCATTCCTTTCCTGTTCAGCTCTTTCCCTTCTGGTATCCCGAACTTCATCTTCTCAACCCAGGGAGTCCTACTGGCTTTGCCTGGATTCTCCTCTCTCCCTACCCCATGTGGTAGCCTGGGAACTCTCTTAAGGAATTAAATTGGGATGGTCATAGGGCTTGCTTCATTTGTTTCCCATGTCTCAGGGATAACTATCCTTCATTTACCTATGTCTGGAAAATCACTGTTTCATATATTCTGTTTGTTTGTGGTTGTTTTAGGAGAGAACATAAATTCAATCCCTCTCACTCCATTTTGGTCAATAGTGCAAGTCTCAGCACTGTTTTAAATGCTTTATGTATATTAACTAATTTAAAACTTTCAACATCGTAGAGTGCATTCAACTGTTACTCCTGTTTTGTAGACGAGAACACCGAGGCACCAAGAGACTGTGAATTACCCAAACTTGCATAGCTTCTTGTGTGTATGTGCTAAGTTGCTTCAGTCGTGTTCAACTCTTTGTGACCCTATGGACCAGAGCTCACCAGGCTTCTCTTGTCCATGGGATCCTCCTGGTGAGAATACTGGCGTGGGTTGCCATACCCTCCCCCAGGGGATCTTTCTGACTCAAGGATGGAACCAGGATCTCTTAGGTCTCCTGCATTGGCAGGCAGATTCTAAACCACTAGGGCCACCTGGGAAGCCCTGCATAGTTTGTTGATGATAGAGCTAGGACTTAAACTCAGACAATATGTCTCTAGAATCTATTTTCTTACCTACCTTGTCATTCTGATTTTATAGTATTCCTCAGTTTATAAAGAACTGTGGCATACATCTCATTAAATTGTTATGTAGCTTATATGAGCAGAACGTGAATGACTGAGAGTTCTTAATCCCATGTTATTTACATTTTCAAGAGTATGCTTATTCATCCAGAGGAATCTTTAGTAAAGGAAATATCGTGTATACTGACAAAGAGAAATGAGAAATGTTTGTGAAGTGCAACAGAGCACTTTTTAGTCATTAACTCTCCCAATTTCACTCAATCTTGAAATTTTCTGGCTTCCTTTCCCTTAACCAGTCTTGATTTTTGCCAATCTCTCCCACTTCATTCTTTCAATTGTTACAGATGACGTAACAGTCTTTTTCTCTCTCTTTTTTTAAATCTTCGTATTCATGGCATCAGGTACTAGGAAAGATGGTAGTTATCTATATGCAAAAGACTTAAAAATGAAGTGCTACAAGTAATTTAATGGCTTGCATTTTCCTTTCGGATGCATTCAGAGTTCTTTCCATTGGTTTTGGGTTCTTATTATTACTTTGTATTAGAACTGTTGTCTCTCTCCAAGTGTATAACCTAGGCAGCTAGGAGAGCTAATGTGGGAAAGTACACTATTCATGGCTACATTGTTGTTGTTGCTCAGTTGCTAAGTCCAACTCTTTGCGACCCCATGGACTGGTAGCCCACCTGGCTCTTCTGTCCATGGGATTCCTCAGGCAAGAATACCAGAGTAGGTAGCCATTTCCTTCTCCAGGAGATCTTCCTGGACTAGGGATCGAACCCACATCTCCTGTATTACAGGCAGATTCTTTACCGCTGACCCACCAGGGAAGCCCCAAATCAAAGCATGCAGGTGGCCAATTGGAGGGGCCAAAGAAGCGCCAGAGGGCAAAAAATAAGTTGCAGACAACATATTCACTATGAAGTGAATACCTAGCACAAAGGCAGTTGAGTCTTGACCACATGATGTCCTGACTTTGGAATGTCTTTTCTATTTGCATTTGAATACAGCTGTTTTTTGATCAGAATTCCTTACCTTAAAATAAGAAATCAGTATTACATCTAATAAGATACTGGAAAACTGAATTTCTCTTTCCTTTTCCATATATTCTCTTCACTGGAATATTTTAAATATGTTTCTCAATGAAAAAGCTATTCTTTTTCATTACACTACCACTGCAAGCATTTTTGAGAAATGAAAATGCATTGAAAGCATTAACTAGAACTTCTGAGCAAAATAGCTCTCCTGTTTAGTCTTCAGTTTAATTACTACCTTATTCTGCCAGCTTTCCCTAGAAATAATTGACTGAATGAAGTAATTTCCTTGGATATTTACAAACACTACAACTTATAAAGGTCTGTCAAGTCCCATTTAGCTTGGAAATGACTGAGACTGAGCTGGCAGCACCCAACAGTTATTTCGGGCTTAGCATATTTTCATAGTCACCAGCTCAGGAAGATAATGGGAAGAAAACAGGAAGGTAAAATGTTTGGCCTTTGTGCTCAGGCTTAGTTTTGTAATTTTGGCTGTATCTTAAAACCTGAGAGAGTAAAGCATGGACTTGGTCTAAGACACAAGTGGTTGGAGAGTGATTTGTGTGCATGTGGTTGTTAGAGTATCTTGCTAAATTATGAATAGTCTGGAAGAAATTTGCAAAGCTTTGACTATCAATAGTCAAAGCTCAAACACTGGCTTATCAATCATGGTAAAAGTGAATCACCAAAGTCAGTTTGTTAACATTACTGATTTAATATTCTGTAATAAGGTGTTTTTGTTTTGTGTTAATAAGATTTGATTTTGAAGGCATAATGTCAAACCAGAGAACACACAAGAGGAAGATTGGGCTGGAAATTATTTTATCTGAGGCAGCCTGCAGGAAATTCCAAAAGACAAGATCAATATAAATGAAGCTTTTCAAGAATTGAAGTGGAATGCCAAATTGCAGTACCGCAGATTCAAGTTTAAAGATGTCAGTCCCTACTCATGGAAAAAAAATGATGCAGAAACTTCAGATGGTCTTCAGAAGGAATTCCAACCGTGGTGATATTTACAATGTGATGATTTCAAAGTGGCTGTGCATGTCTTAAAATATTGAGAGGTGGGGAGAGCATAAGTAAAACTATTGGGTAAGGTGCTTAAAAAAATAAATAAAAAGAATAGTAGAGATTAGATGAATGTCCTAAGAGGAATTCTAAAAAGCAAGATCGTTTAAGCTAATGTACTTGCGAAGCATTTAGAGGTAATGAACCTACATTTAGTTATTATCTGAGTCTACATTTTACCCACACAGAAGGATGAATATTTCTCTCTCAAAGGTGACCTGAGAGTAAGCTAAAGTGAATTTTCATCTGTCATATCATCAGTAATTCAAGTTCAGCTATCTCAATCACATTTAGTGAAAACCTATTGAATCATTTTCATCTTACATGGAACAGCAGGTTTTGCAAGACATGAAGCTTATTTAGTTTCGTGGGACCTCCTTAAGTAAAAAGAATACAATACTGTAAGTACACACTTACTTTCAAGGACATGGAAGCCTCAAGCAAGTGGAAGGCCCTCAAACTTGAGCTTTAATAGCCTCAGGTGGTCAATCTACTTCTAGTACTCAAATTTCATTTTGTCTATATAGGATAAAAAGATTCATGTAAGCTAAGTTTAGCTAGAATATCAGTGTAGTGGAAAGAGGAGTGGGTTGGGATTTAAGATTTGTGTTCTAGCCTAGGCTGATTCATTTCATTGTTTATTTACTGAGTGAGTGTGTCTGCTCAGTCGTGTCCGACTCTTCGTGACCCCCATGGACTGTAGCCAACCAGACTCCTCTGTCCGTGGAATTTTCCAGGCAAGAATACTGAAGTGGATTGCCATTTCCTCCTCCTTCCCAACCCAAGGACTGAACCCTCCTCCTTCCCAACCCAAGGACTGAACCCATGTCTCCTGTGTTTCTTGCACTGGCAGGCGGATTCTTTACCACTAAGCCAACTGGGTGCTACATTTTACATGGCATTATGGAAATGGCTGTGAATACAGAGGATCTGTACTTAAATTGATCTGTACTTAAATCTGTACTCAAATTGAACATTGCATGCTCAATTTGAATTTGGGAACTAGGGTAAACACTTCCCTGCTTCATGAGACACAATAGACTCTGACATATTAATGACTCTGAGAGGTGTTACTATTAACAAACACATCAAGTACATAGACACAAGGTTTAACTTTGTTTATTCCAGTTTTAAGCTCTTTTCTTTTTTATCATTAATATATGTAACCCACAGTAACATCACCTGGAAGACATTTTGGGAAATGCTGCTATGAGGAATTATCTCTTTCAGCCTCCTTAACTGTTACAGGTGTTCTTAGATTTTTCCTCTTTGGCTAAGTGGAAACTGTCATCCCTAAAGGAGTCAACGTACCCAGCAGTGTATTTTAGGCAGACTTGCACACTTGGAGTCAGTCAGCAGCTCTTATTAAATAGTACCATCCATCAAACAGAGATTGGCTGTGAGGTGTGCATAGGTGCTTAACAGGGATGGAAGAACTGGCCCTTCACAGCCCAGGCTTGTTCTTTATGATTCCCAAGAAGCCTTTCCTTTAAGCATCCTTCAGCCTTTCTAAGTGGGCTGTCTGCTTTGGTAGTGTTTCCTTCTGTGTTTGTAGAATTCATTACCCTTGAATGGGAATACCACCCAAGCAGTGGTCAGAGGGCCAAACAAGAGGGAGATTCTGCCCCCTCTTCAGAGCATTTCCGAATGTAGAAGCCTGAAAGGAGGTCTTTTTGCCAAGTATGGTTTGGATTCAAACTTAACGCCAGATCCACCACACCTTTTTTTAGGGTAATTACCACTTAACCAAACATTTCTGAGTTTTTTATAAAATTGGTCCCCTCGATCACTTAATCATTTTAGTAGCTCTTCTCTGAACTTAGTCCAAGTTTTCCATAATTTTGGTAACAAGGTGCTCTGTAGGGAATACAGAGTCCAGGTGCAGCAACCTTGCCAGGGCATTTAGTGTGGTGGGAGTGAGCAAGGGAAAGATGACAATGTCCCTTGGGCTCTCATAAATGTATGGCAGCTTTCCAACAAATGGAGTTGAGCTCATAGTAAATGTGTAGGAAAGTAGGCTAGAAATTGCCCTTTCCTTGATTCTTGTGGAAGAAAAGCCAGTGGCCTACCAGCAAGGTGTGTGTGAAATCTAAGGAGTCCTACATTTGAAATTGCATTATAGCCATACTTTACCTTAGGAAATCATTCTAACACAGAGGCTGAGAAGCTCCTTATAGAAATATTTTGAGGAAAGGCAGTGGCCTAACCTGAAAGTTGCCATTGGTCTATTGTTTTTTAGAATTTGCACCGTTTTTGTATAAATAAAATCATTAAAATATCATTCGTTATTTTTGTATTCTCATTTTTTGATGGACCTGAAAGGAATTCTAATGAAATCTGGAAATAACTTGAACTTGAGTGATTTCCTCAGGGTCAGGCAAATGAGTAAATGGAAAAGTCAGAATGATACCCCAAATATATATGTGTTCAGCCCTGAACTTTTCACTTCAATCTAAACAAACAAACAAACAAACCAAAAAACTCTCATCTGGATATCTTCCTTCTAATACTGGAAATCAAGACTTATTGGCAAATCTTTTGGCTTCTTAGTTTAGTTACTGTATCTTTTGTGTCCATGTTTTTTAATCATATGTCATTAGTCCCCACCTCCACCCTTTCACCAGCTTTTTAAAAATATAGCTCTCTTTTTTACCAAAAATGAAAATCCAAAGATATCAGCATCTGGTACTAAAGTAAGTTATTTCAAAGTTTGTTGGGGTTCTGGGAGACCCTAACAAGGACTGTTAAGGTTTAAATACCAAAGTCAATAATAAATTCCTGAAAAATATATGGTATTCATTTCTTGATATTTAGGACATTGAAACAAGTATTTAACAATCCGATTCTAGGGCTAATTAAGTATACATATAATGGGCCACCCTACGAACTACATTAATGAGTTATTCATGCAGGAAACTATGTATCTCTGTGGCAACTAATGTTTTGAACCATATTTAAAATGCAGAAAGTATTGCTATAAAACAAAACTGGGCAAGGAGAACCATACCAGAAAGAGTATAATATTTGACAATAAGTACGTATGTTATTGTAGCATTTAAAAAATACTTTAGATAATCATGAAAGCATAGAATTTCAACTGAAATGTTACTATTTCCCACCACTTTGAAGTATTGTTTGCTGTTAAGATTCTAAATTCACCACTGCCGACATGTGGTCACATGCTATCAATATCGGAATTGGGCTTTTGTTCCAAGCTCCTTGCTCTGTTGTGTACTTCTCCCTGATCATTGCAGGATGTTTATTTCATTAAGAAACCTATAATGAAGTGAGACATTGAAGGGAATAAGTTACTAATATTGCACCTGAAATTCTTCTTCCCTTCTCCGGTCTAATAACCCTTTGTATCAGCCATATCCAACTCTGGAGGCTAGGTTCTAGAGATCTTTGAACACAGCTGGACTCTCAGGTAGTTTGGTCTTTGGGGACTGATATACCGAAAATAACTTTGAATAGTTAAATCTGACCACGTGTGAAATGGCAGTTGCCTTTTAATTTTAATGGAATATTTTAGAGCATTTTTATGGAAAAGCTCTTAAAGTTCTTTTTTTCACTACTTTAATGAAAGGGGAAAATGTGTTGCTGTTGCTGTTATTTTTTATAATAAATTTAAAGCAGTTCCTGCAAATCTTAACAAGTAGAATCAAGTATTTAATGCTTTTGGCAAAACACCTTTATAAAATTTCCAGAGCAGAATAAAATATTCTGCATTTAAACTTTTTTGAATAAAACAGACTGAACTTCTAAGAGGACTTAAATCATGTATCAATATTTCCAAGTTAACTGAGTATGTGGAATCATCAAACCACATAACTGCAGAAGTTACTGCTTCATCTGAACAGATTTAAGCTCAAAATTTTAAACCAGAATAGAAAGCTAGGTTTATAAGTAGGAACATTACAGATAGATACACACTTTCTTTTTTGCACTGTATTTCTTTTGTATATTCAAATCAGGGAGTCTTCTGATACCTACTTTTAAAATAAGTTGCACTGCAAAAGGTCATGTGGACACTGTTAACTGGGATTTCACAAAGACTGGTTCTTTGAAACTAGAGGTTATGATTTGCTAGTAATGTTTAACAAAAGTCTCTCCAGGAAAAAAAGAAAAAAAAAAAAAACAACCACCACCATGCTTTCTTGAATCCCATAGGGTAAATATGAGATATGGAATTAAGAAGAGTTGCATACAGTCACCTCTTACCAGTTGATATGAGACTGCTTCAGCAAACCACTGAAGAGGAATTAGTAGAGAACAGAGAAGCCCGGTGTGTTGTAATCTGCAGGGCTGCAGACACAACTTAGCAACTGAACGACAGCAACAAAACATACAGCTTGGAAGCCATCGGTTATAAAAACCTAAGTTTAAAGGGAAACTTTGATTTAACTGGATAAGATGTACTAGTACTGTTTCTTTAGGCATATAATGCCTGGGAAAATTTTGACAAAATTTAGTCACCTTATCAGATGGAGAATTTTGACCAAATGCTTATTTATAACCTTTAGGTAGCTGTTGAATAAGCAGCTTAGAAAGTGAATGGCAATAAAAAAAGTTGAAGTGGTCATTTTTTGTTTATGTTACTTGTTATTCCTAAAGAATCTTTGTTCTGTTCTGACTGAACTTTGGTCTGGATCCCTCAAAACTTATCATCATTTGTGTGATAGAATGTTAAAATGTTTCTGGGAAAGATGTTTTCCATGAAGATATTTTATTAGAATAATTGTAGCTAACATTTATTTTGGCATTCTCTAAGAGTTTCTCATGATTATCTTATTGAAACCTTACAACAGCATTCTTATCAGCACACCCCACCCCATTTTGCAGATAAGGAAACTGAGGAACAAAGAATTTAAGTAACTTCCAAATTGCTGCATCTAGTAATTGAGGTTAAGCCAGGCAGTCTGACTCAAGAGTTTGTGCTATTAATGCATTCTTTTGCTTCAAGTATTGTTTTGGTTTGATTTTTTGTTTTCTTAAAAGATTACTACAGTTAGCCAATATATTTGAATATTAAAAGTTTTTCTTTTAGGTAATTGAATTTACATAAGATTCAATATATATGGATGAGAGAGATTGTAAAACTGCCATTGATACTCAGAAGAATAGACTTTGTAAACCGTTTTAAAGTTAAGACATTTCTGGGCCAGATAATCGTTGGATTGTATTAATAAGATGGAGATTAAATAGTCATGTGGCTAAACTGTACCCTTGCCTTTAGTCAATGGAAATCATATATCAAAAAATGATAAGTTTGTACTTTTTATATCCCTACCTAGGCAAGAAAGAATTTAAGGTGATATACACATACATACAAACACATGTATATAGTGAACAGCTGCATAAATACACACATTCGCCAATGTATTTTTTCTGATTTTCTTTATTTGGAAATCCAAATTAAGGAAAAAGGGCAAAAAAGTAAAACAGTCAGGAATGAGAGTAGTTTACAAAAGCCATGTTTCAGGATCTCATATACTTTCTTGAGCTACATCACAATTATGACTCTGAACATTTTTAGGGCCAAAGCATAGGGGAGAAATCATATGCAGTGTCCATGTTATGCTAATTTGAAAATAAATACTTTTATTTATGCATTTAATAATAGCATACTGATGTTGACGTTTATCAGCATCTAGAATTAATCAGACTTTGAGTCTCCTCTATCTCCCAGAGCAGACAAATCCTTTAGCATACTTTCTCTTTTAACAACAGGCTGCAGTCATCATCAATTAACATTTGAAGATTTTTTGGAATCCTTTCGATTGATTTGGGTGTATTTGCATCCTTTTCCATCACTATGTTTCTGATTGCTGATGAATAATTTCTTGGCAGTTGAATTAACGTTCGAGTCAGTTGTCAATTGCTATAAGAACTTAACTACAAGCTTTCTCTTTTAGTTGCTCTCAGTTTTTCCTTATATTCGTTTCTTCCTTAAATTCTGTTTTTGGTTATATTACATTATTTGTACTTTTTCAGGAAGATTATTGGTAGTCAGCTCTTAGATTTTTCATATTATGTGCCTTGGGTTTTAAATGATAGTATACTTCATATGTAAATTCTAATTGTCCCTAATGGAGAAGGCAATGGCACCCCACTCCAGTACTCTTGCCTGGAAAATCCCATGGATGGAGGAGCCTGCTAGGCTGCAGTCCATGGGATCACGAAGAGTCGGACACGACTGAGCGACTTCACTTTCACTTTTCACTTTCACGCATTGGAGAAGGAAATGGCAACCCACTCCAGTACTCCTGCCTGGAGAATCCCAGGGACGGGGAAGCCTGGCGGGCTGCCATCTATGGGGTCACACAGAGTCGGATACGACTGAAGCAACTTAGCAGTAAAGTATTGTACTGTTATCTTCTAGCATACTTTGGTGCAGATAAGAGGGCTGATGCTGTTTCAGTTTTCCTTTCTATTTAGTTATACTCTTGGTTTCTTTCATTACTTATTGTTGGAGTACATATAGTTTAATAAAACGTGCCTAAGTGTTTCTCTTTCCCTGTTATCAATGGGTTCTTTCACTATGAAAAAACTTTCTTCATCTAAGGGAAATCTCTTTGCTGTTCTCTGGTGGTTTCATTATTTGTTAGCTTTTTGTTCCTTCTATTTTTTCAACTTCTCTTTCTTCAACACCTACTGAATGCATGGGAGAACTTTTGGATATATTCTACATGTTTCACATTTTCTCTCATCCATTTAATCTCCTTGTCTTTTTCAACTGAATTCTGATAGAATCTTTCGGTTTACCCTTCCTCTCACTCATTCTACAATTCAGCCCATGTTTTATTAATCACGATGATCTCTGAAAACTGCTGCTTTTTCATGGCATCCTGTTCTGGTGGGTGCAATTTTTTTAGTTAACACCTTTTAAAATTTTTATTTATTTATGCTTTCTCTGATTTTTAGGAGGTGAAACAGATGAGCAATTATGTTTAGCTTAAACCAGAAGTCTTAGCTCCTTTATATTGGTTTAACTAAGGATTTAGAATGTTAAAACAGCAGTCCTCAAACTTGCAGATCTCTTTAAAAGAAAAGCCAAAAATTTTGCAAGTTCTTAGCATGTGTTAACTCGAGAAACACTGTTATGTGTAAAACCTTTATTGGATTTCTTCTTCTCTTCTTCTGTTGCTACTTCTGCTTGTTTTTTAAACTAAGGCCTTTGTAAATAGGGCAGTGATTATCTTACAGTTCTTTCCTTGGATTCAGCACACCTCTCCAGAGTTTTTAGTGGTCTATTAATTATCATCATATTCTCTGGTGAGATACCTATCTTGTGTCTGACATTTATTATTGTGCTTTGGTTGCTGATTAAAGTAAAAAATTAGTGAAATTCCTTGTGTGCTTTTTCTTTCTGGTTACACTTTTTTGCCTGATATCAAGATAGTGCCCATGTCGGAACCTTATCAATATGAACCCTGGCTGAGTCACACTTGCAGAGACTACTAACAGTAGTATTCTGTATGTTCAGTTTTCCCACATCTAAAAAGTCCCAGTGATTTGACATTGATGTAAATATTTAGAGATATTTTGGTTTGCACCAAATTAATTAATTTGTGATCACCTAAAATTGGAGATTAAAAACATGGCCCCCACTTATTAAGGTTTTGCTTCTTAACATTATTTAAATTTCATTTTTGAATTAACTCATTGGAAATTCTTTTTAATTCCAATCTTTCAATCATCTCAGAGCTTTTTAAATGATAGAGAAGAATTTTGAGAGAAAGAACATAGAGAATTAAAAAAAAAAAATCCCCCTCCCCAATTTTAAGCATAAAATTCAAAATCTAAAAAATGTAATCCCATCTCAGATTATAAACAAAAGAGTATCAACAGTTGGCTCCCTAAATATCAACAATCTGTGAATAAGACAGAGCTGAATTTATTGCTTACTATGGTAAGGTAGTAAGTACCGCCTCGCAAAGTTTTGGCAGTGTATGGTAGGGGGAGGGGAGAAATGGAAGGTCAGAATTTATTGAGGATTGGTTTAAATCTGCTCTCTTAATGTGGAGACTAGATTAGAATTGGGTAAGAATTTCAGGATTGGTAGAAAGTGCAAGGGAAAGGTCTTGATACAATGGATTACAGAGAATCTGGGCATTTGTCTATTGGTGTTTTCCATTGAAGAGTTGTTGGGTTTTGGGGGAAATTTCTGTAGTGAACAATTGAAGCATTTGCTTGGGTAGACAGCCCAGAAGTGTAAATAATAGATAGGTGCTTGTGCTTAGTCACTCAACCATGTCTGACTCTTTGCCACCCCATGGATTGTAGCCTGCCAGGCTCCTCTGTCCATGGGGATTCTCCAGACAAGAACAATGGAGTGGGTTGCCATGCCCTTCTCCAGGGGATCTTCCCAACCCAGGGATCAAACCCAGATCTTTCACATTGTAGATGGATTCTTTACTGTCTGAGCCACCAGGGAAGCCCAGATAGATAGGTAGGTATTTTAAATGCTAATGAAGACAGTGGAATAGCAAAGTCACACGAATCTAAGCTGTCAAGTATGATTTTCTTTTTCTGTGCCCAAGCCTAAGAGTATGGGTAGATGGTTTTTCTTCTCAAGATTCTCCTGAATCCAGATTGGATACCCTTTTATTTGAGATTTGCAGTCAAATCTCACTGAGGTTTTCCTAATTCTTCAACTCAGTTCAGTTCAGTTCAGTCGCTCAGTCGTGTCCGACTCTTTGCGATCCCATGAATCGCAGCACGCCAGGCCTCCCTGTCCATCACCAACTCCCTGAGTTCACTCAGCCTCTCATCCATCGAGTCAGCGATGCCATCCAGCCATCTCATCCTCGGTCGTCCCCTTCTCCTCATGCCCCCAATCCCTCCCAGCATCAGAGTCTTTTCCAATGAGTCAACTCTTCGCATGAGGTGGCCAAAGTACTGGAGTTTCAGCTTCAGCATCATTCCTTCCAAAGAAATCCCAGGGCTGATCTCCTTCAGAATGGACTGGTTGGATCTCCTTGCAGTCCAAGGGACTCTCAAGAGTCTTCAACACCACAGTCCAAAAGCATCAATTCTTCTGCGCTCAGCCTTCTATTTCTCACTAAAATGTTGTTGTTCAGTCACTCAGTTGTGTCCAGCTCTTTGCGACCCCATGGACTGCTGCACATCAGGCTTCCCCATCCTTTACCATCTCCTGGAGCTTGCTCAAACTCATGTCCATTGAGTCAGTGATGCCATCCAACCATCTTGTCCTCTGTCGTCCCCTTCTCCTTCTGCCTTCAATCTTTCCCAGCATCAGGGTCTTTTCTAATGAGTTCGTTCTTCACATCAGTTGGCCAAAGTATTGGAGCTTCAGTTTCAGCATCAGTCCTTCTAATGAATATTCAGGGTTGATTTCCTTTAGGATTGACTGTTTTGATCTTGCAGTCCAATGTACTCTCAAGAGTCTTCTCCAGCACCACAGCTCACAGGCATCGATTCTTCGGCCTTAGGAGAATAAAATTTCACCTGGAAGCCAGAATACTGATGGTGTAACTGGCATGTTCCGAAGTCTTTGGATCATGGTGTGATTATCTGAAGCATGAATGTAGGAAGCCTAAGATCTGAGAGCCATGTCCTCCACTCCCTAGCGTGGGCAGAAGCATGGCATATGGGCCACCTGCCTCAAGCACTGTGACTTCAACAGCATCAAGGGAGCCTTAGACATAGAAAACAAGGGCCTAGAGGTGATGGCATGAAGATTTTTTTTTTTTTTCCAAAGTGACTGGTGAGATTCTCAGGACAGGATTAGAAACAAAGAATCTTCAAAGGTGGCTTTCAATTAGCTTTTGAAACTGGGCTTTTTAGAGGCCTCTAGCTGGGCCTTAAAACAGCTGTCATACTGTCTTAGTGCAAGGAAGATGAATAAGTCTCTCCTGTGCATCCACCCTTCTCCCTCCAAACACATGTCACTTTCCTGACTACATATGAATGATCCATATAAAGCTTCCATTTTGTTAAAATTTGCACCACAGCTTCTGTTAATATGCCATTTTCTATGTTTAAAGTGCTTCAAATTGGACATGATACCCAGAGTCCCAGAGCTCACATCACATTGTCCTATGCCTGTGTGTTGAACTGGGGGGAAAAAAAAGAAAAATTAACAAAAAAGAAAGAAAAGAGACAGGATGGGTAAGAGGCAAAATAAACATTTCAGAATCTTATTTCTGTGATGCTCAAAGGAGCTCTCTTGCTCTCGGAAACTTCAGAGCAAGATAGGGCCCTTTCTGTTTTGTAGCTTGGAGCAACTTTCCTGTCAACCATCCATCTAACCTCTGTCACTAGAAAGCTATGCGCTGGCAAACTGGCCTCAACAATTCAAGGTTGGAGAACCCCAGCCAACGCCCGAGGGTGGGACAGAACCCAGGCGCCAAGCAGTATCCTCCGGCTGCTAATTTGCTGGACACACAGAGCCCTGTTCTGTAACCTCCCCCTAGGTTGTGGGTGAGTGGAACCCATTAACATTTAAAAATATTTGCAGAAATCAGAGGGGGAGGGGGAAGGTATTTCTGGAGGGCCAGGACTCAGTGCACTTTCATGCGTGCCAAAGTTTGCTGCCATGGCTCAGGCTTTGATAGAGAACATCTGGGCGACTGCTGTTGCAGTATATAGATGGGGTGGAGGGCAGGGAACAAAGGGGGCTTGTGAGAGAACGCGCAAGTGGGGAAAAGGCTCTCCAAGAAGGAAGCTTTACTTAATGCCTATCCCATGCTCGGCTGGGGGAGGGGATTGAGGGCAGGAGCGGAAGGTTTTGCCTTCATGTCACCTCAGTAATAAGTGCTGAAGATACAAGCAGCAGGGCACCAGCTAGTGGGGCTGCAGAGACCTTTGTTTCCACTGCTAGACAGGCATGTGCCTCAGTCTGAAGATGCAGTCAACAGCAATCACCACCAGTAACATAAGGATCCTCCTCCTCTCTTGGAGCCACTTTTTTGTGAGGGGTGGGTCGTGGTGGACAAGGAACTGGAGATGGATTGGAGAGGAGGGAAGATTGGTGGAACACTTTCAGTTGAGACAGATTTGTCGTTGTTTCCCCCATGGCCAGTCCCATCCATATGGAAACAAAATAAAATGAGGTGTATGTTGTGAATGGGTATATTTCAAACACAAAAGTGCTCTATATTAACTGAAGGCTAAGGTCAGATGTGAAAATCTGTCATATATGAGTAGAATTTTGTATTCTGATTTATGTATGCTGCACCTTAACCAGTATGCACATATATGCAAGAAAAACCTGCATTTAGGCATTTATTAAGTCACCAAGCATAACTTGCTGATCTATGATAGGAACCACTATGGTTCTTTAAAAGAAAGAATGCACTACTACCCCCCTTTACCAATCTGATAGTTGTCATAGTTATATGCTGGTCTAGGTATTACAGTAAATGTGATGTATATACTTTATGTACAAAGTCCTTGCTCTCCTCTTCCCTTTGCTCCCCAGGTCACTGACACCCTCTGACTCAGCTCTGAAAAACTAGTCCCATATTTTTAATCTTACTCAGCCCTCTCTTGCTGGTGGATTCATTTCAGAACACAGACATTAGCACTTGAAAGTGCTACAGATTCTGTGATGGTAGGGGAGTTTCTGAAACCTCAGACCCCACTCATTTAACAGATATTTATCAAATGTCTGTTGTGTAACAGGATTACACTATTCAACAAGATAGTCCCTTTATTCACAAACTGAGAAGTCCCACTGATAATATTTCAAATAATGGGTTCTGGTTTGCTTGGAAATAGACAGGCAAACTTTACTTCATTTAATTCCCTTTTTGGTTTTGATAACTTTTATTCTATATTGGCTCTAGCTATTTCAGATCATTTACAATATTTTAATGTTACTAAGATTACCTGTTCTGCTGTTCAAAAACTGCTAATAAAATAAGACTATGTCATGGCTTTGGATTTTAGGTGATCTGGTATCCATGATTAATCTGTTTGCATCTATCTATCTATCTCTATTATCCGTCTATGTATATCTATCCTTAGCCTAAAAATAGGCCAGTTAGTTTCAGAAGAAGTTTGGCTTTGGCAAAAAGTAACTTTAAAACAACTGTTATTCCTAAATTTGTTTAAACTTTGAGTTTACTTCAGTTGCTTGTTAGGGATTATATTTTGCTGCTCATGTTTTCACATTTCTAATTGATTTATTTTTAATACCTTAAGGCTTTTTTTATTCTTTTTTACTTTTGTTTCTAAGGCTTTTACCTTTTCTTCCTCTCCCTTTCCAAAGCAATAAACCAGGTCCATCTGAATGCAGGTTCATGGCCAGTTGCACCAAGAAAAACAGTTTTTGAAACTAAAATCACTTAGAGATTACTTCAGATGTTATCTGGCGTTCTCTCTTTCTAAAGTATAATTATAATAAACTGTCAGCACCCTCATCTTGGAAATAACAGACTGGTGCTATGTGGAAACAAAATCTACAATTCAAACTACAAAACAACGATCTTGATCAATTTTCAGTCTGATGAAAACTATGGTTCCCTTATACAGAAAAAAAAAATGTATGTTAACAACAAATTCTGCCTCCATCCTTTCACAGCTGTGTATCTGTAAGAAACTGTACCCCAACTTCATTTCCTTTTGAGGTTAACTTACATTTTTATGCAATTCCTGCCTCTTAGACAGAAAACATTTCAGATTTATCTGAATATCAGTGCTTTGGTTATAGTAGATACTCAAATATTAAGAAGAACTTAGAGTCTCAAAATTAAAGCGTCGTATGGATGGAGAAAATGAAATTTTAGTCCTAGTTATATCTGTGATTTAGAAGTTGACATCAAAGTTGTGAAAATACCCTCAAGTTTATCCAGCCCGTACTGATTGAGAACTAATCAATGTGTAGAATATTTGCGTCATCTTCAAATTGTTGGGTCAGTCCCTGTCGGGTTATGTGGAAGTTCAAATGCCAGAAGTGATTCATTACGTTTCAAAGAAAATCTAGAACTTATCATTAAGTGTGAGAGTAATTCTCTGAATTCACCATCCTGAGTGAATAAGTCTGGGCTTCCCAGGGGGCACTAGTGGTAAAGAACCTGCCAGCCAATGCAAGAGACATAAAAGACGTAGTTTCGATCCCTGGGTTGGGAAGATCCCTGGAGGAGAGCATGGCAACCCACTCCAGTATTCTTGCCTGGAGAATCCCATGGACCAAGGAGCCTGGCAGCCTACAGTCCATAGGGTCACAATGAGTCAGACACGACTGAAGCAACTTTTAGCACACAAATCCTTAGGAGATTCTACTCTTACTTTCTTCACCAAGCTATACACAGTGAGTCCTTTGAAATTAATCCTCCATTTAAGAGTAGTCCTAGTGGTAGTTTATGGCATAATTTTTTCCTTAATCTGTATCCAGTCACCAATATCATCTTATATTTGATGTCTGTTTTCCTTACCAACTAAAAAATTGGCTCATATGAACCTACCTTAGTTTGCAAGGCAATGAAATCACGAAAATATCCAGCAGTCAGTCTTCCAAATGCAATGACTGATAGGAATTATCCACAGACAGTTTTCAAATAAGTCTTCTACATTTGATGTCAGGGGCCCTCTGCCACTGAAGCATCTCAGGAGTATCCCCCTCCTGCAATTGTTACTTAGTCAAGATACTCTGGCTTCCTAGTTGGTTCAGTGGTTAAAAACTGCTTGCCCATGCAGGAGACACAAGTTGGATCCCTGGGTTGGGCAGATACCCTGAAAGAGGTAATGGCAACCCACTCCTGTATTTTTCCCTGAAAAATTCTATGGACAGAGGAGCCTGGTGGGTTACAGTCCATGGAGTAACAAAAGAGTCAAATGTAACTGAGCAAACATGCCTAAGGTGTCCACTAGAATAAACGATCTGCACAGAGCAAAAAATTTTGGAGTTACCTATCTGGACATGAAGGGAAGATTGACTTAGCTGTAACATGGGATCCCAGAGCTCTCTGTTTCCAGTGACTGATTTTATTGCCTACTTGAGTCCGTTTCTAGGTGAGCTCAACTCGCTTGTCCAGCACTTTGCATAGCAGTTCTGCTCTATGGTTTTAGCCAGTCCCAGCCTTGCCACATATACAATGAGGCTTTATCAAAGGAAGTAAGCAGTGGTTTATATATGCATATATATCTATCTAATTTCATTCATTTTATTTATTTTTGGTAGTGCTGGATCTTTGTTGCTGGTCAGGCTTTTCTCCAGTTGTGGCAAGCTGGGGCTACTCTCCAGTTGCAGTGTGCAGGCTCTAGAGCACGGGGTCTCAGTAGTTGTGGCACACAGGCCTAGTTGCTCCGAGGCATGTGGGACTTTCCAGGATCAGGGATAGAACTCACGTCTCCTGCATTGACAGGCAGATTCTTTGCCATTGAACCACCAGGAAATCCCCAAACAGTGTTTTAAAGTATCCTTCATGGAAGGAGATATAACATGTTCTCTGAGCAGTGTAGGCAGCTCTAGAAACAACTCTAGAAACAACCTCTACTCTTGTCTGCTATTCTGAGCTCTTAACATCCTTTTGGCCTTGAGCCCATTCCTTTTCTAACTGCATTATCAACCAAGCCTAGAGCAAGACTTGAAGTTGTCACAACCCACTTAACCATCATGCACAGCCTCGCACTGATGCAATTCAATTGTTTCTAGCATGTCTATTCCCTTTATAAGGTAAACATTGCAGTGATTCTATCAATGTAAGCTTGAGTGTCAACTGATGATTCTGGCATATAAATATGCGCTTACAACCATGAACTGCCATCCATAACACAAACTTTCCCGAAATATTCAGAAATTCAGCAGCAGGTGAAAGGTCAGAACTTGTCATATCCATAGATCTTAAGTGTTGTACAGATCATCTTAAATTGGTCATTATTGCCCAAAGAGACCAATTTTGTGTGTGTGTGAAATATTATTTCAACTCAAAAATCTAATCTTTGTGAGAAAACACATTAAAAAAAAGGGGGGGGGTTGAAAACACACTGAGCAGAAATCTCAGTGAGGCAAAGAAGTAAAAATCTAATGGAAGGTACTGAAGTCATATATCAGCACTTCATAGCAGAAGGCAGACTCTCAGGAGAAGCAAACAATTCATAGCTCTTATAGAAAACTTGTGTATATGAGTGCAAACGTCATTTAAGTGAGAGGTCATTTTGAAAAGAGTAATTTGAATTAAATGCTGGCATTTATAAATTAATATTTTTTCATTTTTCTTTTAAGATGAGTATAGGATTAGCATTGTGTAAAGAAGGGAATCCTTACTCAGGGATCTTGTTCCTTTGACTATTCCTAAGAGAATTGATAACAGCAAACGTCTGACATAGTCACTGCAATAAAGTCTTTGGTGGGATCACTCGAGCTAGTATTCCAATGTTTATAATCTGATTTGGGGAAACTCCATTTACCACAGAAGAGATTAAAGGCTTCAGTTCCTCTCTTTCCTGCAGCATGCCTCATGGGGGGAATATGTTGTCCCTAGTGATGTTTAAATAGTTTTCCAGCTGGTGGGTTTCTGAAGGTGTTTCTCAACCTTTATATAACCTCTGCCCCTCTTTGATAAAGAAAAATCTCATGTTTCTCTGCAAATTATGTTACCCCCCACCTGCAAAAGGGGGAAGACCAAGTTGAATGAGGAGAAGGGGAGGGACAATTACTCCATTTATATTCTGGTTTTTTTTTTTTTTTTTTTGAGTTGCTTCATGAGCCAAGAAGATTATATCAAGCTTTTTTTTTCTGCAGTTTTTGAAAAATCTTTTATTGCCTACTTGTTTTTATATTAAAAATATTATATTGAACATGTTTGATTCAAGCTATGTACCTTCCACTATTTGGTTCTTTTATCCCCTTCTTGATATGGAAGACAAGAGCAACTTGTTCTGACAAATGGAAACAACACTGTTTCTCAAATGTTAAAAATAAACTAAATTTCAGAGCAAAAGTTATGTTTTTAACCTCTTTAGGGATAAAAAATATGAATTTGGCTTATGTATACCCCAAAATTAAAACTAGCTTTTAAACAGTGAAACAAACGAGTTGAAGTCAAGATGGGCAACAATTCCTATTTAATTTAGAGTAAATGAAAACACTACTGTAACATTTTTCACTTATCCAACCAAATGAAGGAATTCCTAGGGGCTATCTTGAAACTATGAATGATTACCAGCAAGTAATATTCTGAAGACCATTGTGCTTTCAGCTCTATTTGTTTTCTTTAGTTGGTGTACTTTTCCATTGTCTGATGATATTATATCTAGAATATCCTTTACCCTTATCAGTTCAGTTCAGTTGCTCAGTTGTGTCTGACTCTGCGACGCCATGGACTGCAGCACGCCAGCCCTCCCTGTCTATTACCAATTCCCGAAGTTTACCCAAACTCATATCCATTGAGTTGGTGATGCCATCCAACCATCTCATCCTCTATCGTCCCCTTCTCCTCCTGCCTTCAATCTTTCCCAGCATCAGGGTCTTTTCAAATGAGTCGGTTCTTTGCATCAGTTGGCCAAAGTATTGGAGGTTCAGCTTCAACATAAGTCCTTCCAATGAATATTCAGGGATGATTTCCTTTAGGATGGACTGGTTGGATCTCCTTGCTGTCCAAGGGACTCTCAAGAGTCTTCTTCAACACCACTGTTCAAAAGCATCAGTTCTGCGGTGCTCAACTTTCTAGTCCAACTCTCACATCCATACATAACTACTGGAAAAACCATAGCCTTGACTAGACGGACCTTTGTTGGCAAAGTAATGTCTCTGCTTTTTAACATGCTGTCTAGGTTGGTCATAACTTTTCTCCCAAGGAGCAATCGTCTTTTAACTTCATGGCTGCGGTCACCATCTGCAGTGATTTTGGAGCCCCCCAAAATAAAATCTGCCACTGTTTCCACTCTTTCCCCATCTATTTGCCATGAAGTGATGGGACCAGATGCCATGATCTTAGTTTTCTGAATGTTGAGTTTTAAGAGTTTTTTACTCTCCTCTTTCACTTTCATCAAGAGGCTTTTTAATTCTTCTTCACTTTCTGCCATAAAGGTGGTGTCATCTGCATATCTGAGATTATTGACATTTCTCCTGGCAATCTTGATGGCAGCTTGTGCTTCATCCAGCTCAGCATTTCTCCTGATGCGCTCTGCATATAAGTTAAATAAGCAGAGTGATAATATACAGCCTTGATGTACTCTTTCCCTATTTGGAACCAGTCTGTTTTTCCATGTCCAGTTCTAACTGTTGCTTCCTGACCTGCATAG
This sequence comes from Neotragus moschatus, assembly GCA_006410615.1. Classification (NCBI taxonomy): domain Eukaryota; kingdom Metazoa; phylum Chordata; class Mammalia; order Artiodactyla; family Bovidae; genus Neotragus; species Neotragus moschatus. The sequence continues at coordinate 14,130 of SJYA01002180.1, read as the reverse complement.
AGATTTCTCAAGAGGCAGGTCAGGTGGCCTGGTATTCCTATCTCTTGAAGAATTTTCCACAGTTTGTGGTGATCCATACAGTCAAAATCTTTGGTGTAGTCAATAAAGCAGAAATAGATGTTTTCCTGGAACTCTCTTGCTTTTTCGATGATCCAGCCGATATTGGCAATTTGATCTCTGGTTTCTTTGTCTTTCCTAAAACCAGCTTGAACATCTGTAAGTTCATGGTTCAGGTACTGTTGAACCGTTATAGTCCTTCCAATTATCTCTAATTATTAATGAAATCTTTTCATTCTAGTTGCTCATGTGTTTTATATCAGTTCAGTTCAGTCAGTAGGTTGTGTCTGACTCTTTGTGACCCCATGGACTGTAGCACATCAGGCTTCTCTGTCCTTCACTATCTCCCAGAACTTGCTCAGACTCATGTCCATTGAGTTAATGATGCCATCCAACCGTCTTATCCTCTGTTATCCCCTTCTCTTCTTGCCTTCGATCTTTTCCAGCATAAGGGTCTTTTCCAGTGAGTCAGCTCTTTTCATCAGGTGGCCAAAGTATTGGAGTTTTAGCTTCAGCATCAGTCCTTCCAATGAATACTCAGGGTTGATTTCCTTTAGGATTGACTTGTTTGATTTTGTAGTCCAAGGGACTCTTTAGCATCTTCTCCAACACCACATTTCAAGAGCATCAATTCTTTGGTGCTCAGCTTTCTTGTTTTTTTTTTTTAATTACTTAATGTATTTTAATTGGAGGCTAATTACAATATTGTGGTGGTTTTTGCCATACGTTGGCATGAATAAGCTGCGGGTGTACAGGTGTCCCCCCATCCTGAAACTCTCACCCACATCCCTCCCCACCCCATCCCTCTGGGTTGTCTCAGAGCACCAGCTTTGAGTGTCCTGCCTCATACATCAAATTTGCACTGGTCATCTATTTCACATATGGTAATATATATGTTTTAGTGCTATTCTCTCATATCATCCTACCCTGGCCTTCTCCCACATAGTCCAAAAGTCTGTTCCTCACATCTGTATCTCTTTTGCTGTCTTGCACATAAGGTCATCATTACTGTCTGTCTAAATTCCATATATGCACTAATATATGCACTAATATACTGTATTGGTGTTTCTCTTTTTAACTTACTTCACTCTATAAAATAGGTTCCAGTTTCGTCCACCTCATTAGAACTGACTCAAATGTGTCGTTTTTCACAGCTGAGTAATATTCCATCATGTATATGGACCACAGCTTCCTCATCCATTCATCTGCCAATCGATATCTAGGTTGCTTCCATGTCCTAGCTATTGTAAACAGGGCTGCAATGAACTTTGGGGTACATGTGTCTCTTTCAACTCTGGTTTCCTTGGTGTGTATGCCCAGCATACACAGTGGGATTGCTAGGTTTTATGGCAGTTCTATTTTTTAAGGAATCTCCACACTGTTCTCCATAGTGGCTGTACTAGTTTGCATTCCCACCAACAGTGTAGGAGGGTTCCCTTTTCTCCATACCCTCTCCAGCATTTATTGTTTGTAGACTTTTTGATGATAGTCATTCTGACCAGCATGAGATGGTACTTCTTTGTGGTTTTGATTTGCATTTCTCTGGTAATGAGTAATGTTGAGCGTCTTTTCATGGGTTTATTAGCCACTTCTATGTCTTTGGAGAAATGTCTGTTTAGTTCTTTAGCTCATTTTTGTATTGGGTCATTTCTTTTTCTAAGGTGCATGAGCTGCTTGTATATTTTATAGATTAATTCTTTGTCAGTCGTTTCATTGCTATAATTTTCTCACATTCTGAAGGCTGCCTTTTCACCTTGCTTATAGTTTCCTTTCTTGTGCAAAAGCATTTAAGTGAAAATGAACGTCCTACCAAAAGCCATCTATGGATTCAATGCAATCCTTATCAAGCTACCAGTGGTATTTTTCACCACAGAACTGGAACAAATAATTTCACAATTTGTGTGTAAACACAAATAAAACCTTGAATAGCCAAAGTAATCTTGAGAAAGAAGAATGGAACTGGAGGAATCAACCTTCCTGACTTTAACCTATACTACAAAGCTATAGTCATCAAGACAGTATGGTACTGGTACAAAGACAGAAATATAGATCAATAGAACAAAATAGAAAGCACAGAGATAAATTTATGCACATATGAACACCTTGTCTTTGACAAAGGAGGCAAAAATATACAATGGAGAAAAGACAGTCTCTTTAACAAGTGGTGCTGGGAAAACTGGTCAACCACCTGTGAAAGAATGAAACTAGAACACTTTCTAACACCATTCACAAAAATAAACTTAAAATTGATTAAATATCTAAATGTAAGACCAGAAACTATAAAACTCTTAGAAGAAAACATAGGCAGAACGCTCTCTGACATAAATCATAGCAAGATCCTCTATGACCCAACTCCCAGAGTATGGAAATAAAAGCAAAAATAAACAAAAGGGACCCAATTAAACTTAAAAGCTTTTGCACAATGAAGGAAACTGTAACCAAGGTGAAAAGACAGCTCAGCTTTCTTTATGGTCCAACTCTCACATCCATATGTGACTATTGGAGCCATAGCTTTGACTAGATGGACCTTTGTCAGCAAAGTAATGTCTCTTGCTTTGTAATAGGCTGTCTAGGTTGGTCATAGCTTTTCTTCCAAGGAGCAAGAGTCTTTTAATTTCATGGCTGCAGTCACCATCTGCAGTGATTTTGGAGCCCAAGAAAATAAAGTCTGTCACTGTTTCTATCGTTTCCCCATCTATTTGCCATGAAGTGATGAAATTAAAAGACACTTACTCCTTGGAAGGAAAGTTATGACCAACCTAGACAGCATATTAAAAGGCAGAGACAGTATCTTGTCAACACAGGTCCATCTAGTCCAGGTTATGGTTTTCCCAGTAGTTATGCATGCATGTGAGAGTTGGACTATAAAGAAAGCTGAGCGCTAAAGAATTGATGCTTTTTAACTATAGTGTTGGAGAAGACTTTTGAGATTCCCCTGGACTGCAAGGAAATCCAGCCAGTCCATCCTAAAGGAGATCAGTCCTGGGAGTTCATCAGAAGGACTGATATTGAAGCTGAAACTCCAATACTTTGGCCACCTGATGTGAAGAACTGACTCATTTGAAAACACTCTGATGCTGGGAAAGATTGAGGGCAGGAGAAGAGGACGACAGAGGATGAGATGGATGGATGGCATCACTGACTCAATGGACATGCTGCTAAGTCACTTCAATCGTGTCCGATTCTGTGCAACCCCATAGACAGCAGCCCATCAGGCTCCCCCATCCTTGGGATTCTCCAGGCAAGAACACTGGAGTGGGTTGCCATTTCCTTCTCCAATGCACGAAAGTGAAAAGTGAAAGTGAAGACGCTCAGTTGTATCCGACTCTTAGCAACCCATGGACTGCAGCCCACCAGGTTCCTCCATCCATGGGATTTTCCAGGCAAGAGTACTGGAGTGGGTTGCCATCAATGAGTTTGGGTGAACTCCAGGAGTTGGTGATGGACAGGGAGGCCTGGTGTGCTCAAGAGTACTGGAGTGGGTTGCCATCAATGAGTTTGGGTGAACTCCAGGAGTTGGTGATGGACAGGGAGGCCTGGTGTGCTGCAGTCCATGGGGTTGCAAAGAGTCAGACACAACTGAGTGACTGGACTGAACTAAACTGATGGGACCAGATGCTATGATCTTAGTTTTTTTAATGTTGAGTTTTAAACCAGCTTTGTTTTATATGACTACTGATAATCAACCATTTCACTTAGAAAATCAGAAGATTTAAATGGGATTTCTGGACTTGTCATGCTTTCTCACTTGCAATGATAAGCCACTGCTCCTCTCTGCTTAGTCCTCATAACCTTTGGATAACATCTCCGATCCCCTGGAGTAGCCATTTTTTTAAAGTTTCTTGCTATATGCCAGGTACTGTGTAAAGCTTCACACTCAGGTCCCACCTAACTTCATAGCAGCCCATGGAGGCAGTCAGCATTATCTCCACTTTCCAGATGAAGAGATTGAGATTTGAAGAGATCAAGTGGTTTTTGAAAATCAGTCAGCTAGTAAGTGGTGAAACTAGAATCCAAACTCAAATCTGTCTGATGCTAAAGGCTAAGGTCTGCAGTGTGACCCCATATAGCCTTCACAAGAAATACTTGTCCCTTACAGCATTCTGTGGATCTTCACCAAACTCCTTCTGAAGTCACTTGAGCTGTCTTGTCTGGACTTTCGATAAAAAAAGTTCACACCTTGGACAATGCTACCATATACCACCTCGCACAATATAGAGTTCATATGTTCATGCTCCTTTTTTTTTTTTTTTTTCTGGTTTCCTCATTACTCTGATCCAGAGACTGTAAGTCTAAGTTGTTTTAGTTTGCTTCAAATTGTATGTATATTTTATTTTATCCTATAGAGTAATTTTTTTCCCTTGTAGAACTTCTCCTGTAAGTGAAATAGAAATAAGTTTTTCCTAAACTTAAAAATTCAGCAAGTTGTGAATGGACATTAAAATATATTGTGAGTTAGCAAAGTCCACCCAAGAGTACTTTTTGAAACATCAAAATGTGTAAGGATTTCCCATGGCTTTGCTATCATAAGATATGAGGATGATGACCTTGTCTCTGGGAGCACTTTAAATGTTCGTTGACAAAAAGTTAAGAACCCAAGAGGGTCTTGATGGCAACGAAGGCTCTGGAAGTTAAAATACACCCTCTAGAAATCTTTTGGTGGGGGGAACCAAATTTGAGAATCAACTATATTTCTTTTAGATATCTAATTTCCTTAGCAACAACACTGTTTCACCTGGTAAAATTTGGTCCTAGAATTTTCTGATGGTGAAGATAACTAGCATTGCTATTCTCTAGAGCCGAGATATAAAATCAAGTATGGCAATTTGGACCCTTCTTTCCCTGACAGTGCCAACAAGAAGCTAGTTTAATTTTACAAAATAAACCCACTGAAATTCAGCCACTTCCAAAATGAGAGAGAGGCTGTCATTTTTCTGTGCTCTGTGAACGTCATGTGGAAAAAATGCATGTTGTATAGCAGAAATTAACACAACATTGTGAAGCAATTATACTCAAATAAAAAATAAATAATAGCATAAAATGAAAGTTTGTTTCATTGTTATTCATGTAATGTCTTTGCTAAACCCTAAGAAAGATACAAAGTTAATTTTCATCCCTTACTTCCAAAGAGATCCCATCTGGTAGAGGTCCTTTACTTTTGAATAATATTATTTTCATTTTGGGCTTCACAGGTGGTACTAGTGGTAAAGAACCCGCCTGCCAATGCGTGAGACATGAGAGATGTGAGTTCAATCCCTGGGTTGGGAAGGTCCTCTGCAGGAGCACATGGAAACCCACTCCAGCGATCTTGCCTGGAGAATCACATGGACAGAAGAGGCTGGTGGGCCACAGGTCCATACGGTCTCAAAGAGTCGGAAATGACTGAAACAACACACACACACACACACACACACACACACACACACACACACACATTTGATTTTTATAATGAATGCAATGTCCCAGATCTTCATTTTCATCTAATAATTGCATGGAACACGGTAGATGAAAAAGCTGAGCACAGGGAGCTTGCAGAATCTCTTAAACAGCTAGCTGGTAGAAGAACAAATGCTAGATCTAGAGTCTTCTGATCCCGAAATCAGGGAATATCAGAAGTCTGAAAGAGAAACTGTAGTCCTGGTTGGCCAATTACTGGCTGTGCAGCCTGGGGTCAGTCACTACCTCTGGGCCAGCAGTCTTCCCAGCTGTATAATAACGGAGTTGGAGTAGGTGACTTCTAGTGGTCCTTCTAGTTCTAAAGTTCCAAGATTATTTTCCCCCCAAAAAGATAACGTGACAACGTGGAAGAAAGACCACGCTGTTAGAGGCATAGTTTCCTCAGCCTCCTCTCCCTAGGTTGATATTTCTTTGCTTCTTTCTGTGAGTCCAGATAGAACTGAGTTTTTCTAAAATGTCTCTTTTCTCCTTTCTTACTTATTCACTTCATTGTAGGTGAGTGCTTTCAGCATCTTCTTTAACAGCTCACTGCTATGGTTCCCGTTTCTAGGACCTCTTTTTCAGAAGTCTCATTTTAACATATTAAAGCTTTTTGCACTAGAAAACTCTGAATTCTCAGCAGCAGCAGCCGCACTTGCTCTCTAAGGACTCATTGTGAGGAGTTAATATCACTTGCACATTATCTTCTATGGCCTCTTTAAGACTATCCAGTGATACAAACCATGCAGGGTTGGGAATCTGAGGCATACCAAATTCAAGACTAAGGAAATTATGTCCACTCTCAAATTAGACTTCTTTCTGCACACTGTTCATATCACTGCCCACCATCATTTTTCAATATTTTTCTTAACCTGTTGGTAGAATTGTGCCCAAATCCCAGACACGTCCTTCCTCCCAGCCTCAGTATTATGGATGAGCTATGAAATGGAGTTACCTTCAGTCCATCTTGGATACACAATTACTTCTTGCTTCATTGAATGCTACACGAATATATATTAGGTAGAAGAAACTTGAGATTTGCTGCCAAAGGCTCAAAGTTTATTGAGTGACCAGGGGCACTGTTCAGAAACAGCAGTGTTTTCTTTGAAAGGTCATTGTTCTCACAATACCTACTAACAGCTAAGCAATAATCGCAAATCAACAACTTACTGAATATCTCAAATAACCCCTGTTGTTCTGTTTGAATAACAGAATACCAGCAAATTTAATTTGCTTTTAGCCCATTAGTGTTGGAGAGTTTTCTTTGTGATGAGCAAGCTGGAGTTTGAATTTTAAATTCTCTATTCTGTCTCCTCTAAGGAAAAGAGTGAGGTGGTCTGTGTGGCTGCCTAAAGCCAGTCTTTTTTTTTTTTTTTTTTTTAAATGTGCAATAAACATAGAGGAAGCTTTCTGTTTCCATGAGAGATTGGTTCCATCCACATTAAAAGCAAATTGCAGAGGGCATTCACCAATTTCTGTTATGAAACTGAGGAGTTCAGGAAACATCTCAACTGCTGCCCAGTCTGTATTTATTCTTGATGCTAAATGTTGGTGTTATACAAGTGTTCATAGCATTAAAGTCAGTTAAATTAACCATGCCTGGCATTTAAAATTCCTTTGGTTGTACTCTTATAATCACATAAACTGAGTGCCTTGTTTATTAATGCTCAGAGGCAGTGAGAATAGTAGAAAGGGCACTAAAACATCTTGTTCGGATATGACAATGGAGTGTTTATGATGGTGATGATGGTAGCAAGTGGTGTGTTTTTGTGTGTGTGTGTGTGTGTGTGTGTGCATATTCACACATGCCCATGTACACACATAGATGGAGAGATTTAAAGGGGTACTTATGTATCAAGTGGGCTTCCCCACTGGCTCAGTGGTAAAGAATCCAGCTGCAATGCAAGAGACTTGCAAGAGATGTGAGTTCAATCCCTGGGTAGGAAAGATCCCCTAGAGAAGGAAATGGCAACCCACTCCTGTATTCTTGCTCGGGAAATTCCATGGGCAAAGGAGACTGGTGGGCTGCAGTCCATAAGGTTGCAAAAAATTAGGACGCCAGGACTGAGGGACTAAACAATAGCAATTATGTATCAAGCAAACAAAATCTTGCAAGGATCCCCCTGAAGATAACACATATTGACTTGGATGTGTTCCCAGCCTGGCTGGAACATATTACGTGCCCCCATGAGAATGGCTGCACTGAGCTCTTGGTCTCCTTTTGGGGGACTCATTCTGGTGAGTCACGTTGATTCCACTTGACAGTCATCTTCATGACCCAGGTCAGAAGCCATTGCATTGATGAAACATTCCCTGACATTTCCAAACTTCAGGCCAAACTAATTGCCTTCTCTGTGTTTAGTGCATTTTATACACTTGCAATAAACATGATAGTGGGCATTTACAAATTTGTCTGTTCAACTATATTGTGACTTATTTGAGGGTAGCAATTTTGTTTTATATTTTTTAATATAGGCAGTGTAGTAAGTGAGGAAGAACCTAAATTTCTAAGCCAGATTTTATTTCAAATCAATTTCATTATTATGTTGTCTGCTGTCTTGAATAAGTACCCATAGCTTATCCTCAGTTACTTTATATAGAAAATAGATATGATGATGTCTAATTCCATAAAGTTATTAAAAAAGCATATTTCCTTTCTTTGTACCTTACCTAAACCTAGTGCCTACCAGCAACACCAGCATCATTCAATATTTTCACGTCATTTGACCTAGAATATCCTGGTAAATTAAAGTACAGCCCTCTTCTTCCAAAGAAGTTTGCTCTTTCTCAATAATGGCAGCCTGACAAGGGCATGCTGATGGCCAGACTCCATTAAGGATGTTCATAGAGACTGTGGTTAGGGAGTCAATTATTCAGGGAAACTATTTTTAGAAAAGATATTACCTCTATGAAAAACTGTTAGTCGCACAGTTATGTCTGACTCTTTGCAACCCCACGGACTGTAGTTCATGGAATTCTCCAGATAAGAATATTGGAGTGGGTAGCCATTCTCTTCTCCAGGGGATCTTCCTGACCCAAGGACTGAACTTGCATCTCCTGTGTTTCCTACATTCCTCGTGGATTCTTTATCATCTGAGCTATCAGGGAAGCCTTAATACCTCTGAGTAGAAGGTTGATTCAAATTACCTCATTCAGCAGATAGTTTTTCAGTACTTACTATGTGCCTGCTATCTGGGCCAGATACTATAAAAATGACAATCTAGTGGATGACAAAGATTTTTGAATTAAATAAATAAAAATGCATAACTAAATTAAGTGTAATGAAGGCAGAAATAAAAGCTGAGATACTGAGTTTCTTTCCAAATATAAGCTACATGATTCAGTGTTAAAATTTCAAGAAAAGTGCAAAGTTGATCCACAAATCACAGATGGAAATTTCAAGGTCCTTTGTAAATTTGTGCAATCCTACTTATTTAATCTTGTGTTCTGTTTCTTCCTGATTAACCCATATAGTCATTTAGTCAGGGTCTTCTCCTGGTAGCCCAGTGAGCACCCCTGTGTCTATGGAAAAGGAGTTTCCTTTACCTGGAAGCTTTTCCATCTCACTACTAAAAATACTGTTAATTATCCCACCCAGTGTCCAATATTATAAGATAAGCTGGTAAGACTAAATGAGCCCTAAAAACATTTTGATTCCTTTAACTCTGCTAATGAAGGAGGAAGGCAGAATGTGCTTTCTACGTTTTTACTTCTAAATTTTCTTTTCTGTGCTTGGTTACCATGATGAACTGTTTTTTAGCTATTCCTGGTATCAAAGCTCCAAACAGAAGAAGCAGGAATGTAGGGCATGCATTACATGAAAAGTGAAATGTTTTGAAAGGGCTTTGAAGTGTTGAATAGGAATATTGTATTAAGAACATTCCACCAAGTGGAAGAAGCCTGGAAACTGGACAAGCTGTGGATGTGCAGATGGTTATTACTAACCATCAGTCAAGTAGAGAACACAGCCGATGCGTATGGATCGATATGTCATGTGTCTTTATACATTGGGATGTACCACGAAGTTGTCAGCAGTTGTTATCTATGCATGTATTGCCTCCGAGGAGAAGAGTCAAACTGCCCATGTTGCACAGCCTAGAAGTTCTAGTTTTGTCTGCACCGATATGAATGAATTCATTTAAAATGTCTCATCAGAGAAAAGATGCTTCCATAAGTGCCTGGAGAAGGAAAACAGCAACCCGCTCCAGTATTCTTGCCTGGAAAATTGCAGAAGAGACTGGTGGGCTGCAGTCCATAAGTGGAAATTGACATAAAATAGTGGGTTTGTTTGTTTGTAGATGAGTTGAGGGGCAGGGGAGGCACAGAAAGATTCTCTATCTTTATAGTTCTTTTAAAAACCTTCTTCACCCTAATAGACAGTCTACAAACTGTAGAGCAATCCAACGTGCTCCATATCACCCCACAACATTTTGCAATTAGAATGTGAGCAAATCGGTCTGCCTCAGTCAACACTAATGTTAAAGAACAGCGGAGAGTCCTTTAGATAGGTATGACCACAAGTCAGTCAGCCATTTGAAGTATTACAGAGAGGTGTTATTTCTCAGAGATAAGGAACAAAGAGGTCTTAATATCCGGCTCAGTCAGGGCAGGAAATTGCCTACTTCCTGAGCCAGAGTGGTAGAGGCTGTGGATGGGAGCCAGATATTGGAGGGAGGAGGCTTGTAAGCACTGGAGACCTCGGGATTTTATCATCAGGCACATGGACTTTGTATCAGAATGTCAAGAACTCATTTTGTCTTTAGCCCAGAAAGATGCTTGGAAAAGAATTAATTACATTAAAGCATTCTTATAAATGTCATGGCTGGACATTAATTTCCACAGAAGGATATTCATTCTCAGATGTTTATGCTTTTCATTCGTGAACCTCCCCAGATCGTGGTATGTGACTGCATTTTAATTTTAAAGACTATCAATTATCCTGCTAATTCTAAATTCTACTATAAAAGTGTAAAGTACCAGGTTGACCTTACATCCCTTGTCCTAATTACATACATGTGTTTTTATGGACCTTCTATCCCTCTCCAACAACACTAACAAACTAGTTTACAAAGCACTTAACCTCTGCAGCTTTATTTTTTTTTTATCCTCATTTGTAAATCAAGAGCGTTGAAGTAGATGATCTCACATTTGTTTGGGTTCTAAAGAAAAGTGGCAGAAATTCCATAGGTATAAGGCTGTATGGTGGAAAAAGGGAAGTTGGGGGATCTTGCATACCTGAGTCCAAACCCCTGTACCTTCAGTTGTTAGATGTGTGACACAGGGAACATTCTCTAATCTCCTCAATCTAGTTTCAACATTTGTAACTGGAATAGTATCTGAGTTATATTGTTGTTATACAATTAAGTGACACAGGGCATTAGAGTGCCTGGCAGACTCATATTTAGTAGCTGTTTTTTTCCCCTTCTTTCCCTTTTTCCAGCATTATGTAGACTTAGTAAATTTTACTACCTTTTATTAAAAAAGAAAAAACCTAGGCTCAGATGGTAATGTTGAAGGAAAAAGAAGATAAAGACTAATTTGCAGGACGATCTAAAGATGAGTTGAATTTTGACAAGCAAAAATAAGGATGCAATACATTCTACCCAGTGAAGAATGCAATCAAAAGTATCTTGGCTCTAACTGAAAGGCATCTGTGGAGAAGAAGTCTCTGATGCTATTGAAATATAGACTCTAGTGGCCAGGATTAAGATATCTATTTGATGTTTCTATCTCTTGGCCTATTAATTAATTTTTACTCACATGTTTGTATGTTGCACACAATAGTCTCTATTTTTTTCTTTTAAAAGCATTCTTTGCAGATCATCCTATGTATACATAGAACTCCTCATTTTCTTTATTTACTATTTATAATGTACCGTTATATGTATATACTAGAATTGATAGAAACAGTACTCTAGCGATGCATATTTAGGTGGTTACCATATTTTGCTTTTATAAACAAGGTTGCAGTGAATCATCTTCTATATACATCACTTTACCACATGTGTAAGCTGATCTGTAGGAGAGTCCTAAATGCGGATCTGCTGTATTTTTAGCTCTGTTAACTATAATCAGATACCCTGCACACAGATTTTGTTGATTTCAATGTATATAGGCTATGCTTGAGACTGTTTCCCTGAGCTCTAGTTGATACAGAGTTATCATACTCTGGAAATTTGGCCAATCTTCTAGGTTAAACAAATGCTATTTTAATGTACTTCAAAGTAGCATTTCTTCTTCTTTTAATAGTTGTCTGTATCTACTTTTCGGTGATCTATCTGTTCACAGTCTCCACTCATTAGGCTGCTGGATTATTGGGATTTTCCTTACTGATTAGTAGAAATTCCTTATGTCACTATATTAGAGAAATCAGCTTTTTGTTTCTTATGCAAACATTTTCTCTCAATTTTTGGCTTGATTTTGATTATTGTTATTCTTACCATGCAAAGTGTTTAAAACATTTTTATATGGCAAAGTTTATCCATTTTTTTTATGGCTTCTGGATTTTGTTTATACTTAGGAAAGCTTTTCTCACTTGAGAGAATAATTTTTTCATGGGTTCATCTACTACATTTATGGTTTCATTTTCTACACTTAAATCTTTGATCAATTGCAAATTTATTTTGGAGACAGATACAAACCCAAATTAATTTTTTCCCAGGTGGCTACCTAGCTTTCCCAGCACAAATTATTATATAAGTCATATTTCCAATCTCATTTTGAAATTTTTCCTGTGCTTTACTTTATGTTGGCGGTTTAGTTGCTAAGTCATGTCTAATTCTTGCAACCCCATGGACTGCAGCCCACCTGACTCCTCTGTCCATGGGATTTTTCCAGGCAGGAATACTGGAGTGGGTTGCCATTTCCTCCTCAAGGGGATCTTTCCAATCCAGGGATAGAAACTGCCTCGCCTACATTGAAGGCTGTCTCCTGAATCGCAGGCAGATTCCTTACTGCTAAGTCACCAGGGAAGCCCATTTTGCTATTTAACTATATGTATTTGGAGGGCTTCCCAGGTGGCCCTAGTGGTAAAAAATACACCTACCAATGCAGGAGACACAAGAATACAGGATCAGTCCCTGGGTTGGGAAGATCCGCTGGAGGAGGGCCTGGCAACCCACTCTAGTATTCTTGCCTGGAAAATCCCATGGACAGAAGAGCCTGGAGCGCTACAGTCCATGGGGTTGCAAAGAGTCAGATGTGACTGAAATGACTTAGCACGCATGCACATATGTATTTGGGTCTATTTCCGGATGTTCTTGTCTCTTCATAGGCTTGTCTGTCTACTCATCTGGATTCCTAGATTTTGCTGTTGTTAGTGTTTTTCTAAATCTTCTTTCTCCTGTAGATCATCTAGCTAGATATTGCGAGTAGTATAAGGACTGTCATTATACGTTAACATTTTACCCAACCCCCTTATAAAGTTCTCTTACTGATGTAACGCTTCTTAAAATGGATTTATTTTTCTTTTTAAATTGTGTTGGCTGTTATCTCCAGGAGGGCTTGCTAGGTGGTGGGCAATGATAAAAAGGATCTGTCTGCCAATGCAGGAGATGAAAGAATGAGGGTTCCATCCCTGAGTCAGGAAGACCTCCTGGAACAGGAAATGGCAACCCACTCCAGTATTCTTGCCTGGAAAATTCCATGACAGAGGAGACTGGCAGGTTACAGTCTGTGGGGTTGCAAAGAGTGGGACATAACTGAGTGCACACACAAAGCCACACACACACAGTACTTCCAGGACAATGTTCAATGAAGGTAGTGGTAATAAACATTTACGGTTCACCCAGGACTTCAGTAGAAAGTTTTCTCTGGAACAATTTAAATATCATTGAAATGATCAATTTTTTAAAGATTTGGCAGAAATACCTGATTAAATCAGATGATGACTGAGATGTATATGTCTTTGCATTATAAAATATGATTATCATTCCAAGTTATTAAGAATTTTAAAAGTCAAGAAAATGTAAATAGAGAACAAAGGAAAGAAAATAGATCATGTAGTGTAATATTTTCTATACTAGAAATCATATTTTATAATATTTTACAATAGAAATAATAAAAACAAAAAGCATGACAAAAATGACAGAATTTATACCAAAGAAGACTGGCCTCTATAAATATATGTGGGTAACTCTTTTATTAAAAAGTCATTTTTGATCATAATAAAATATAAAACTCTATGTTTTATATAAAAATTATGCCTAAAATAGGTGTCTTAGAAGAGTTGAAATGAAAAAAAACCCTCAGATCTCTTTTAAACTGACATAAGGTGCTTAACCTGACTCATTCTAAAGAAACCTACAAATCATAGTGTTAAACTACTTCTTTTCACCTATCGTATTGGCAAAAATCATAAAGTTTAACATCATAGTGTATTGGTGAGGATGAGTGAAACAGGCATTCATACATAATTAGTAAACATGTGCATTGTTAAACCTCTCTGGAGGTCAAATATAATGATAGCTATCAAAATTATAAGTGCATATAGCCTTTGTTTTCACATGTTTATTGTAGAAATTTACACCCTGAGTACACTTAAGTGTGTGTGTGTGTATGTGTGTGTGTGTTTTAATTTTAATTTTTTAGTTTGTTTTGCTTTACAATACTGTACTCATTTTGCCATACATTGACATA
>SJYA01002179.1:760416-798282 GCA_006410615.1 Neotragus moschatus | reverse complement strand
CCCCAGAGCATCCCGGGTCACTTTTGCGTCTTTCATCCCAGGGCCTAGGCCCGGTTGAAGTCTCTTTACTGGCAGCAGCGAATGAGGGGCTGGCTTCTCTCGCTCCGAGCCCTGTTTCAGGTTAGATAACTTGCCAGAAAGACGGGAGGAGGAGGGCCGGTCAGGTTTTAGCGGACTCAGAAACTTTTCTGGCACAGGAGCCGCGGGCTCTCTCCTGCTCAGAAGTTTCTTCCTGGATCTCTAGTGAGGGTTTTTGAAAGAAGTAACAGGGCAGTGTTTAAGGAGACTGGAAAAGGGAGTCCTGGTGACGTGAGTGGCTAGAAAGAGAAAACAATTACCGTGGGCCAGTTACTGGAGTTTGATCCACCCTTCCCCAAACTGGAGTTGACTAATTGCGTGTGTTTGGAATACTTAAGGACCTATTCATCCTTCCTAGGGAAATTCTCTTCAAACGTATTTTTTACTTGTGAGAGCTCTTCTGGTGGATGGAATCAGGTGGGAACAAGGCCTGGGGATTCCTGTAGGCAAGAAGAAGTGGAGCCATTACCCTAAAGAGACATGCATTTGGGAGCAAGTGCGTTTTGGCTTATGCTGCTTTTGTTTTTTATTCTGCTCCGTTTTATTTATTTTTTCCGAGGGTGCTTTTTTGTTTTTGTTTTTTAAGAATTCCATTATATCCGACTCTCAGTAACCCTGGGGAACAGGGCGAACCTAGAGAACTGAAATGTGCGCATAATAACCACAGTGTTACCGTCTTTCCCTTCAAAGTGAGATAACACTCTTGTCCTATCTGAAGAGCTCACAAGACCAAGAGCAGGGGGAGAGAAGTAGCAGAGGCCTGGATCCAAGTCAGTGTCTGAGCTTTTTGTAACACTGTTGACTCTCAAGGGCAGGAGTGGGTAGGCCTCTGGCTCTTGGCCTTGGTCTGGCAGGCCTGCCCCATTGCCCGGGGAGTCCTCCCAGTTTGTTGGGTTTTTTTCCCCCAGGGACTAGGGTTTGTAGAGATGTAGGGACCTTCATTCAGGAGTCAGATTCTCCCTGCTTGTTTGCCTTGTCTTATGACTGTAAATTATCGCTTTCTACAGCCAAGTGGCTGTAGGGAGCTCGTGACTGAATTTGTAACATACCCCGACGGGAGATCGCATTTAGTAACCTTGGGTTCTTAATAAACATTCAAGAAGGGATCTCCCCCAGGACATCCCTTCCCATCCCCCATTGCTGAGAAGACAATGCCAAGGTCTCCTGCACAGCATCTTCCCCATCCCAGGCTGGCCCATCTCATGGCTGTTGACCATGGTGATGGTTCCTGGTGGGCAGTGTGTTGCCTGTTGGGAGGATGGCAGGACTGGTGCCTGCTGGGCATCCAGATGTTGCAGGGCAGAAATGGGGGGGGGTGTTAGTGAAAAGGGAAGGGAGATAGATAGCAAACTCCTGATGCCTGCCGTGTGGGAATATTCTCGCAGTAGGAGCTGTCTTCTGCCGTATGGTAACATTCCCTTGTCTTCCTTCTTCCCACAAAAGGTGTTCCATGCAGATTCTTTTGACTGTGAGGACCAGGGATTTGGGAAGATACAGGGTCTTCCCAGAAAGGAAGAACGTCTCTGGAAAAAAGGAGAAAGAGGGCTGACACTGCCCTGGGACCAGCAGAGCCAGAGGAGCTGTGGGCAGCTGACGGAGCCCAGCCAGAGGCCGCCCCAGGCCAAGTCTGCCTTCGGAAGGATCTGAACTCGGGCTGCTTGTCATCAAAGCAGGGCCACCTCAGAGGCACCCCAGACTTGACCCGGCTCTTCTGCTCTGGATGCCCTCGACTCTGAAGAGTCTGCGCTGAGAACCAAAGAAGTTAGGAGGCCAGAGGAGCTCCCCCGAAGAAGCTTCTCCGCCAGCTGGGTCGGGCACCCGCATCCATAGCGCCGGCTGCAGCGTCTGGTGCGGAGTTTCCTGCTCCCCTCCAGCTTGTGGCTTCAGTGCTTGATGGGGCTGCCTGTTGGTGGATCAGCTTCTGAAGCGCCCGATCGGAGCGGAGAGCCGCGGGAAGAGGTCCCGCGGCCACCGCGCCTGCGTTCACCCCAAGACTAAGTTCTTTCCCAAGTCAGAAAGGGAGAGAGAGAGGAAAAACAAAAAGAGGAGAGGTCCCCTCTTCTCCTCCTCCCTCCGCGACATGTCCTCCAAGCCGGAGCCCAAGGACGCCCACCAACTGAACGGGACTGGTCCCACCACCTCAGCCTGCTCTTCGGAGGGCCCGGGCCGAGAGCCCTTGGCCGGGACCTCGGAGTTCCTGGGGCCCGACGGGGCGGAGGTCGAGGTGGTGGTGCCTGAGTCTCGGGCCAATGCCAAGGGCCTCCGGGAGGAGGACGCCCTGCTGGAGAGCGGTAGCCAGAGCAACGAGAGTGATGACGTCAGCTCGGACCACGGCCCCGCTGCCCCCTCCCCGCTCAAGGAGACCTCCTTCTCCATCGGGCTGCAGGTGCTGTTCCCCTTCCTCCTGGCCGGCTTCGGGACGGTGGCCGCCGGCATGGTGCTGGACATCGTGCAGGTAGGAGCTGGGAGGGCGACCCTGGATGCTGAGCCCGGAGCCGTCTTTTCCTCCTGGGAGACTGTCTCTTGGAGCTTTTCCTCCACCTCCCTGTCAGAAGCAGCTGCTGCTTCCTGGAACACTGTTTCCCTTCGGATCATGTCCTCTAGCCCCTTTCTACAAAAGCCTTGGGGAAGCCCGTAGCCCTGGGACAGGTGGTCAGGGCTGTGTTGCTTAAGCAGAAGCAGGGTTGATTCCCAAGCTCAGGCTTGGAAGAGGAGAAATGGAGCAGGTTGTTGCCTGCCATCCCTCCTGGTCATTCCTGCTGAGCCCAGCTCACTAGGAGACATTTAGATCGTGGGCCTTCTCTTTAGGCTTTCTTTCCCCTTTATTTTGGGGGTTTCAAGGATACCCGCAGTAGAAAGCTCAGTCTCAAGCCTTCCCTTCATCCCCCTGCTGGGCAGGAATTTGTCCAGCTGCCAAGAGGGTCTCAAATTAAGCGAGAAGGTTCTTAAGGCATTTTGTGTTGCTTGTCTTCATGTAACCTTGGCAGGCTCTCCTTGGAGAATGGGGGTGGGCACATGCTGACACACGATTAGGGGGGTTGGTGTGATAAGACATAGAAATGCTGATTATGTGACAAATATGGGGACAAAATATAACTAAACCTGGGCAGAACTGTCTCTTCTCCTTGCTCCGTACCTGTCTTTCATGAACCTGTGGTGGGCAAAGAGAGCTCTTTGTGAGGCTCCTAGGTAGAATTAAGGACAGGAATTGGCAGGACCAGGAAGCTAAGAGCCAGGGATATGCTATGTTAGCATATTGTGGGTTAGGACTTACCCAGGACCTCCAGGTCCCCAAGATGATTTAAAGCTTTATTTCCAGCTAATGTTTTTGAAGCTTAGTAAGACATACAAAGCTTTCTGAAAGTGCTGGGTTTATCTAAGTTAATCATTAACATGTATCAGATTCCTACTGAGTTCTGGGCTCTGTCCTAGGTACTCAGAGAAACAGGAAGGCTGGAGGTGGTCTGGCTTTTGCCCTTTGGGCCTGCCCCTGCCCCCTGCCCCAACCAGTGAGTCCTTGGCCATGGAATCTCTCAGGAGGATGTGGATTTCAGCAGCCCCTCGCCTTTGCCAAGCCAGCCCTACAAACGATGCATGTGATAATACAGAGTCCTGCTGGCGACTCTTACCAGGCCACTGTCCCAGGAAGCAGGGCAGTTGGTTCCAGGAGTTCTTTCAATGGTGTCTACCTGGACCACTTCGACTTGAGACCGTAGGGGGACCCTGCTCCTTTGATTGCTACTGAGGGCGGTGTTTATATCATGCCTTCTGTCTCCCTTAACCTGTCTCTTTGGAGATCATTCCTCATGGAGGTTGGAATGCCAGTCTGGAGCGGGGAGGGCAGGCTTTGGATTCCTCACCCTGGTAGCTGCTCCCTCTCCTAGAGCAGTGAGTGGGGTAATGAGAGGAAGAGAAATCAGACCAGGGTAGCAGTTTCTCCACCTCTTCCATCCCTTTCCTGTGGCCTGGGTTCTCATTCTCAGAGGTTTCCAGTTCTGGTTTGATGCCTCCAAAGGAGTGTAGAACCAGGGTCTGATGGTAACATGGGAGGGGTTATCTTATTTTCTAGAAAGTAAGAACAGTAGTGGGCAGCATCTGTTGGACTCTTCTGTGAACCTGTGAGGTTGGAACCATAACTGTCCCCATTGTGTAGATAGGGAACCAATGGCTCAAAGGGATTAGTAACTTGTCCTTGGTCATCGGACCCAGAACCAATGTCCTTAGCCGCTATAGCCTTTACTGTGGCCATGGTTCCAAAGTTGGTTAAAGACTCTGGGAGGAGTCTGCTCTTTGTGTTTCCTCGAAAAACAGGGTAGACTGGAATCTGGAACAACTGGAGTTATATTCTAAATGAGCAAGAACAAAGATTCTTTGAGGGCCACTCCTTCCCCTTCTTTTAGGCACTCAAGGGAATTCTAGAGCTGGAAATGACTTCCAGCATCTTAACCCTTACCCTGACACATTGAGAACCCCAGGTAGATAATCTTCGGAGCCTGCCCAGTGTGCCCACAGAGGGCCAGCATTTGCCCTTGGTGTGGCACCTTGGCTTACCCCAGAGCCAAGGTCCAGTGGGTATGGAGGAGAGTGGCTGGTTTGTCTTTGTGCCCGCCCCCAGCCTTCTCCCTCAGTGTGTCTGGAGCGAGCCCTGCAGATGGCTGTAGTCGAGTCACGGCAGGGATGGCGGGAGCAGAGAAATCAGGGACCGCAGGGAGGCTTTTATTCCGTATCTAAGGGGGTGAAGGAAGGAAATGGCAACCCACTTCTTCCTTGGAGAAGGAAATGGCAACCCACTCCAGTATTTCTGCCTGGAAAATCCCATGGACAGAGGAGCCTGGTGGGCTACAGTCCATGGGGTCGCAAGAGTCGGACGTGACTTAGCGACTAAACCAAACCAAGGGGGTGAAGGAGGTGACTGGCAACCTTGGGGCCAGGAGGAGCAGGACAGTTTCTAAGGATTCACATCTGCATGTCCCCCTCACAAGCTAAGCTGAACTGCAGTGGGATGGAGTCCTCTAAGCTGCCCTTGGAGGAGCTGGCTGTAGGGTGTCCCCCGTGTCTCAGAGCAGCTGAGCACAAGGCCGTGCCAGTGCAGACGTCTCCTTGGTCCAAGGCCCTCATTATCCCCACTGCTGGAGAAGCCCCAGTCTTTTCCCCAGGCCCATTTCTGTCTCCTCTTATCTGCCCTCTCTCCACTCAGTGTGTACAGCCATCTTTGCAGTGAGATAAGGGACTGCTTACTGGCCCAAAGTAGGAAGAGGTTAAGTAGACTGCAGTCTGCTGTAACCGCCCCCCTGAGGCTGAAGTCCCCGAAGCATTTAGGAAGGAAAGCTGGACTGTGCCCAGTGTAGGAAATGAAGGGGGTTGGGCTGGGGAGCCTCCATCCTGCAGAGGCCTCGCCCAGCCTCCTGGTTTAGTCCTGAGCTGCCCCAGGGCACCTCACTCCCCTCTTCTGTCAGCCCTTGGAGGGATGGGGGTGGCAGGAGGTGGCGTGCCAGCCTTCCCTGGAATTCTGCTGCTGCTGCTGCTAAGTCGCTTCAGTTATGCCCGACTCTGTGCAACCGCATAGACGGCAGCCCACCAGGCACCTCTGTCCCTGGGATTCTCCAGGCAAGAATACTGGAGTGGGTTGCCATTTCCTTCNGGAGGTGGCGTGCCAGCCTTCCCTGGAATTCTGCTGCTGCTGCTGCTAAGTCGCTTCAGTTATGCCCGACTCTGTGCAACCGCATAGACGGCAGCCCACCAGGCACCTCTGTCCCTGGGATTCTCCAGGCAAGAATACTGGAGTGGGTTGCCATTTCCTTCTCCGTCGCTTGAATTCTAAGCTGTGTTAAAACAGGTGAGTCTCCCAGCTCTTTCTCCTCACTACTTATGTGCTGAAGATCCCAAGGAAAGGAGACACCCCCTCCCCCAAATGCCTCCTCCTCTGGCTTTTCTGCGTGAACAGAGGAGTCTGCAAAGGTGAAAGTGAATGGCAAGGACGGCTTTGGGGAAGCGAGGAACGTTCCTCCCTGGCTGGCCTGCCCCAAGGCTGCCTGCATTCCTGAGCAGAGCACTCACTTTGTCCCTTATCACACTTTGTCCGGCCTTCTGTCCCCAGGCGCTGCCCTGAGGGCCTCCTCCTTGGACACCTAGAGGATGCCTGCAGGTGGCAGAGAGAGCCTTAGGTGCCAGCTGGGTTCACACTCTTCTGAGCTGACTCAGTCCTCACCCTCAGAGTCAGCCCCAGCTCAGCTTCCCGGGTTCTCCTGCAGTTCTCGGAGCTGCTGGGGATCTGAGTTGGCTTTGTGGCTTTGACTCCAGCCTTTCCAGCCTGTGACTTTCTTCCCTGCTGGGCAGAACCCTCCAGGCAGACTTGGTTCTCTCTTTGAGGCCAGAGGAGGTGTCGGATGGAAGAGAGAAGAGGAACAGACCAGGGTGAGACAGCAGTAGGGTCGCTGAGGTATGAAACCTTTGGTGATGAGTCAGGATTATTGGGGGGGGGGGCAGCGGGCTCATCCCTCCTCCAAGCTATCAAGAACCAGTGAGCCCCATACTGCACCCCACCCCACACCATCCACAAACAGAGAAGGAAAGGAAAGAGGAGCCACATTTCCGAGAAGCAGTGAAATCTGTCCTTGTGTGCCATCCGCATCTCCCGCCAAGGGCTTCCTGGAACGTGTCCTTTGCCATCCCCAGCAGAGCAGGAAGGCGTGGGTGAAGGCTTGGCTCATGGGTCTGACTTCAGGGTCAGACACTTCCAGGCAGGGTGAATAGGATAGGCCTGAGTTAGGCCAAAGCAGGAAGGAGACACACTGGTTCCCTGGCCCCTGTCTCTCTACCCACTACTCATCTCAAGGCCAGCCTGCTTCCCGGGCCCTCCCAGAGCCATGTGTGCGCGTGTGCACGCCACATACACACACACACACACACACACACACGGGCCCTCTCAGAGCCATGTGTGCGTGTGTGCATGCCACACACACACGCACGCACGCACACACGCATGTCAGAGGCTCCCCTGAGAGGCTTTTGTGGATGAAGAAAGGATGTGTGTAGCCACTGGCTACTCTGACCAAGTGCCAGCTCAGGGTGTTGCTGGGTGGGGGCTCAGGTGGTGTGAGGGTCCAGACTGTCTCCTGGCAGGCGCGGAAGATGGGCTGTTATTATGGGTGCCGATTCTACTTGCTTGTCTGTCCGAATCGCTGCTAAAGCCCCATCCCTTCTAGATCCTGGTGTAGTTGAAGGAGAAGGTGTACGTGTGCTGAGGGCGTGCAAGGTTTTGAGGATATTTATAACCTCATATATGTATTTATAGTATTACTAAGTATTAGTATATAATATAGTGGCAGCTAGAGGGGTTAGCTGAGCTTCATATATATTTTTTTTCTTAATCATAAAGACAATATTCCTTACAAACAATCCAGAAAATATTTCTGGCATACACTTGGAGTATTTCTTTTCAGGCTTCTTCACCCTGCCAATACACACACATATTTTACATACGCCTACCTGCAGACCACAGCTTTTCACAGAACCAGAGCCTTGGAAGCTGTGAGAGGTGGGTGTTATGCAGTGAAGAGGGGATATGAGGCTGGGCTCTGAGAGAAGCTTCCAAAACCGCCAGTCAGCCACTTTAATTGGGAGGGTGGGTGTCGCAGAAGGAATGCTTGCTCTCTGAGCTACGTGGGGCTCTGAGCTGGAGCCCCAGCGGTATGCACCAGCCTTGGCCAAGAGCAACAGTGCCTGAGCTCCTCCAGAGCACATGGGGCTCGTGGGACTGCCTCCCCTCTAGGGGCCCCAGGGCTAAGAAAGGATGTGCCTCCCTCCTGGCTCTTCCTGTGGGTGTCTGAAAGCTCACCAACTGTGGCTGGGAGTCAGGGGGTTTCTTTCCCATCTTTAGTTTTCAAGAAAGCACCTTCTCTAAAAAGATTCCTATACCTTCCACTGTGAGGGGCTAGGTCAGGAGCTCAGGGAAGGGTGCACTCTAGCCCTAATGAGAGGAGCCCTCCTCTGGGGTCCTGGTAGGGACCCCCACTGTCAACACGCACACCCCCATGCCCACAAGAACTCTGACCAGAAAAGAGAGGTCCTTGCCTTTATTGGACCCCATGTGCCGCCTCCCCCCACCTCAGCCCCCTCTGATTTCCATGCTCCTCCTTTTTGTTGTTGTTGTTCAATTGTGGTTAAAAAAAAAACACACATAACCTAAAATTTATGCTCTTAACCATTTTTAATGTGCAGTTCAGTGGCGTTAAGTATATTCACATTGTTGTAAAATAGGTCTCCAAAACTTTCTCCTCTTACAGACCTAAAGCTCCACGCTCTACACCTAAACGTCGACTTCCCTTCCCCTCCTCCCAGTCCCAGGTAACCAGCAAGCTACTTCTGTTTCTAGGAACTTGAACACTTTAGATACCTCGCATGAGGGGAATCATATAGTATTTGTCTTTTTACGACTGGCTTGTTTTACTCACTGTCCTGTCCTTAAGGTTCATCCATGTTGTTACATATAACAGAATTTCTTTCCATTTTAGGGCTGCATAACTTTCCCTCGTGTATGTAAGACTATGTTTTGTTTATTAATTTATCCATCAGTGGACACTTGGGTTGCTTCTACCTCTTGGCTATTAGGAATAACGTTGCTATGAACATAGATGTGCAAATATCTCTTTGACACCTGGCTTTCAATTATTTGGGGTATATACCAGAAGTGAGATTGCGGGATCAAAGAGTAGTTCTCATCTTAATTTGCTAAGTAACAGCCATACTGTTTCCCATAGTGTTTGAGCCGTGTTTCATTCCCACTGACAGTACTCGAGGCTTATAATTTCTCCACATCCTTGTCAACACTTGTTATTTTCTGTTTTCTAATACTTGCCATCATAACGAGTATAAGGTGATATCTCATTGTAGATCTGCTTTGCAGCCTTGCTTATCATTAACTGTAGAGTGTCAGTCCTGGAATTGCCATTAGGGATCGTCTGATCTGGATCCTGAAATGTACATTTTACAGTCAGGAGCTCAAGGCCTCGTAACTTGTCTAAGGAGCCCCTGCTGGCCTCTGTGGGACAATGTTGGGGACAGAGCGCGTGGCCCACCCCTGTGGTCTCACATGGGAGACCAGAGGCTGTCAGGCTAGTGCCCTTGCATTTTGCTCCCTAACCTTGGTAGTCTGATCAGCCTGCATATCTCCATCTGGCTGCCTGACCCCTCCCCTCTCCAAACCCGAAAGCTTTCCATTCTTTTTTTTTTTTTTTAATTGAAGGATACTTGCTTTACAGAATTTTGTTGTTTTCTGCCAAACATCAACGTTTCCATTCTTAGAAAAGGAAGCACAGAAAGGAACTCAGGTTGCCCTTGGGGCCAGGGAAGGTAACTCAATCCCAGCATTTCTTGCAAGTCTTCCGTTTCAGTTGCAGTTAAAGTAGCTTTCAAATAGCCAGTCCTGGCTCCTGCATTTCTCCTTCCCAGCACTGAATATAGTGCTCTCTGAACCTCAGTAGTTCCCTCCGTTACAAAACAGGGATAAGAATAGCTCCTACCTCACCAGGTTTTTGATAGAGTAAAATGAAAAACTGCACAGAGAGCCCTTAGCCAGGCACTCAGCACAGACTTGAAAGACGCCAGCTGGAAGAACGGGCCAGAGAGCGGAGCCTGACGGTCTCAGGGTTGGAATCCACGCACCTGTGCTCTTCCCATGCCAGCAGCCCTCCGTTTCCTAACTGAGAGACTGCGGGAGCTTTCTGGGGTGACAGGGCCTAGGAGGAATGACAGGCGTCTTGCAGACGAGCCTTCTGAGGTTTGGGGGCCACCGTCTTCATTCAGAGCCACTTCTGAAGGAGAGCGGCTGTGGCTGAGGCCCAGAGCCCTTGGAGATAGAAGCCAAACAAACTCTCTAATCTCCTTAGCCTCGTGGAGCCCAGTGCTCAACAGCTGAGACAACACCACCCGAGGCTGAGGCCACAAAGAAACTAGACTGAAGGTGATTTGAAGGGGGATCGTGCTGGAGTTCTGGGGTGTAAGCCAGCTCCAAGGTGACTCAGCTACATGGGCCCCACTGTCTTCTGTCCTGGCTCCACAAAGTAGCCAAAGGAAGCAGAGCCAGGCTGGGGTCTCCTGACTGGAGGAGACCCTCTGCACATGCCTGGTTCTGAGTGGCAGGAAGGGGGCTATGTTGTTTGGAGCATCGTGGACTTGGTTTGCTTCCAGGATTCCTGGAGGAAAGGCGTCTGACCAGCTCACTCCCTGCTGATTCCACTTCCTTCTCAACCCCCTGCTTCCAGACTATCCAACTGTAACCAAGCAAGGGCTCATGTGCCCACAGCACAGAAAGCCAAACTCTGATTGCAGGTTTGCAGCAAAGTAAGGGCATAAGGCAATGGCACCCCACTCCAGTACTCTTGCCTGGAAAATCCCATGGACAGAGGAGCCTGGTGGGCTGCAGTCCATGGGGTCATGAAGAGTCGGACACTGAGCGACTTCACTTTCATTTTTCACTTTCATGCATTGGAGAAGGAAATGGCAACCCATTCCAGTGTTCTTCCCTGGAGAATCCCAGGGACGGAGGAGCCTGGTGGGCTGCTGTCTGTGGGGTCTCACAGAGTCGGACATGCCTGAAGCGACTTAGCAGCAGCAGCAGCAGCAGCAAGAGCCTACTGCAGGACACCAGGCAAGGCGAGGGAGACAAGCCTCAGAGTCTCTCCCACTTGGTCTTTGAGTGAGGGGATTTAGAGGGGAAGAACCAAAAAGCTCTGGTAACTCATCTCACCCAGGAGAAACAACCTGAGCTTGTAACAATGTTATCACTGATCTCTGCAATTTTAGTCATCTGACTCTGGCAGATTGCTGTTTAGTTAGCACAGGATTGAGGTCAGAAGGGGCAGGAAAGGGATTGAATTCAGACAGGGACAGGAAAGAGAATAAAGTTTTGGATAGAAACATTAATCATAAACTCGGAGAAGAGTTTATTAATTAATCATAAACTCACTTTCAGGGGACTCAGTTTCACTTTCAACTTTGATGCCAGCCCTGTGGGGCCCTGAGATTCCTAGGTTCTGTTTTCCCTTTGTAGCACTGGGAAGTATTCCAGAAGGTGACAGAGGTCTTCATCCTGGTGCCTGCACTGCTGGGCCTTAAGGGAAACCTGGAAATGACGCTGGCATCAAGGCTTTCCACCGCAGTGAGTGTCCTGGCTGGAGGGAGTGGGGCACACAGAGACTCAGGCACCACAGAGCCTGACCAAGAGGTCACTGCAGGCCTTTCTCAGCTGCTCAGGTCCCCAAGGTGGGTCCCGGCTGCAAAAGGCTCAGGGAGATCCCAGGCTGGTTGTCCTGCCCCTGGTCAGGGGCTCCCTGCTCAGAGTGGTTCCCAGGCTCGGTTTCTGGAGGTCCCAGCCATCCCTGGACTCTTGCCCCACCCCCTGCTTTGCACCCCACCTCGTGACTGTTTGTGCAGCTTTGCCAGGCGAGCATCACGCTGGTCCCTTCACCTGCACAGCCGGGGGCCTTCTCTGATCTCCAGCCCTGCTCTGCAGCTGGGCCGGAGCAGAGCCAGGGCTTTCCAGCCCCCTCCTACCTCACTCCCTCTCCCCCACGGCAGCTTGCTCTTCTGTAAGGAAATCGAGGAAGGGGGGCTGCTTGTCACTCCCACCTCCCACAACCTCTTAGATCAGCCGTAGTGGTTCGGAGACTAAACCAGATTCAGGGCCATGGGGCGGGAGGTAGGAAGCGGTAAAACGTGGGAGGCCAGGGAAGCCAGGTGGCAGGGATGTCCCCACATGGCCATGGGCCCAGAGGAGGGAGCAGAGAGAAGTGGCAGCCTGCCTAACCCTCCCCGTCTTGCCCTCCTGGCCTGCTCCCAGCCACCTCAGTCCTTCCCAAACACTCTCATGGCCTCTGTCCTGCACCAGCAGCTGACCTGTTCCCCTTGGATGGCCAGCTGGCTTCAGAGCCAGGGACTGATCAGGTCCTTCTCACCCGTATGAGGATGAGCTGCCCGGATAAGCAGGGCCGAGCCCAGAATCGGCCTCTGTTCTGAGAGGAGGGGAGAAGAGGGTACTGCCTTACGAGCCGCCTGGCCAACCCTAGCCAGAGACAGGAGCTCAAGGCAGTCTTGCGCCTNACTCCAGTACTCTTGCCTGGAAAATCCCATGGACAGAGGAGCCTGGTGGGCTGCAGTCCATGGGGTCATGAAGAGTCGGACACTGAGCGACTTCACTTTCATTTTTCACTTTCATGCATTGGAGAAGGAAATGGCAACCCATTCCAGTGTTCTTCCCTGGAGAATCCCAGGGACGGAGGAGCCTGGTGGGCTGCTGTCTGTGGGGTCTCACAGAGTCGGACATGCCTGAAGCGACTTAGCAGCAGCAGCAGCAGCAGCAAGAGCCTACTGCAGGACACCAGGCAAGGCGAGGGAGACAAGCCTCAGAGTCTCTCCCACTTGGTCTTTGAGTGAGGGGAAGAACCAAAAAGCTCTGGTAACTCATCTCACCCAGGAGAAACAACCTGAGCTTGTAACAATGTTATCACTGATCTCTGCAATCTTAGTCATCTGACTCTGGCAGATTGCTGTTTAGTTAGCACAGGATTGAGGTCAGAAGGGGCAGGAAAGGGATTGAATTCAGACAGGGACAGGAAAGAGAATAAAGTTTTGGATAGAAACATTAATCATAAACTCGGAGAAGAGTTTATTAATTAATCATAAACTCACTTTCAGGGGACTCAGTTTCACTTTCAACTTTGATGCCAGCCCTGTGGGGCCCTGAGATTCCTAGGTTCTGTTTTCCCTTTGTAGCACTGGGAAGTATTCCAGAAGGTGACAGAGGTCTTCATCCTGGTGCCTGCACTGCTGGGCCTTAAGGGAAACCTGGAAATGACGCTGGCATCAAGGCTTTCCACCGCAGTGAGTGTCCTGGCTGGAGGGAGTGGGGCACACAGAGACTCAGGCACCACAGAGCCTGACCAAGAGGTCACTGCAGGCCTTTCTCAGCTGCTCAGGTCCCCAAGGTGGGTCCCGGCTGCAAAAGGCTCAGGGAGATCCCAGGCTGGTTGTCCTGCCCCTGGTCAGGGGCTCCCTGCTCAGAGTGGTTCCCAGGCTCGGTTTCTGGAGGTCCCAGCCATCCCTGGACTCTTGCCCCACCCCCTGCTTTGCACCCCACCTCGTGACTGTTTGTGCAGCTTTGCCAGGCGAGCATCACGCTGGTCCCTTCACCTGCACAGCCGGGGGCCTTCTCTGATCTCCAGCCCTGCTCTGCAGCTGGGCCGGAGCAGAGCCAGGGCTTTCCAGCCCCCTCCTACCTCACTCCCTCTCCCCCACGGCAGCTTGCTCTTCTGTAAGGAAATCGAGGAAGGGGGGCTGCTTGTCACTCCCACCTCCCACAACCTCTTAGATCAGCCGTAGTGGTTCGGAGACTAAACCAGATTCAGGGCCATGGGGCGGGAGGTAGGAAGCGGTAAAACGTGGGAGGCCAGGGAAGCCAGGTGGCAGGGATGTCCCCACATGGCCATGGGCCCAGAGGAGGGAGCAGAGAGAAGTGGCAGCCTGCCTAACCCTCCCCGTCTTGCCCTCCTGGCCTGCTCCCAGCCACCTCAGTCCTTCCCAAACACTCTCATGGCCTCTGTCCTGCACCAGCAGCTGACCTGTTCCCCTTGGATGGCCAGCTGGCTTCAGAGCCAGGGACTGATCAGGTCCTTCTCACCCGTATGAGGATGAGCTGCCCGGATAAGCAGGGCCGAGCCCAGAATCGGCCTCTGTTCTGAGAGGAGGGGAGAAGAGGGTACTGCCTTACGAGCCGCCTGGCCAACCCTAGCCAGAGACAGGAGCTCAAGGCAGTCTTGCGCCTTCCCTCTCATCCAGCCCTTCCACCCTGCTTCAGTTTCCCTGCGGGTCACACCCTGGTCCAGGGTCTCGGGGCACGTGCACCGTCTGCTGATCCAGGCAGGATCCTAGCGAACGGTGCTGCAGGCTTTCCCAGCCTGCCGCTCCAGACCCTGGTCCTCCCTTTCCCAGGCCAACATTGGGCACATGGACACACCCAAGGAGCTCTGGCGGATGATCACTGGGAACATGGCCCTCATTCAGGTAAGAGAGCAGGGACCAGGCCGGTGGGGCTCAGCCTCCTTCCTCCCTGGGCAGGAACGTGACAGGCCTGAGTCAGCACCCACTGGCTCCCGAGAGAAGCTCCAAGGTCCTGCTGAGCTGCCTTCTCCCAAATGAACTCTAGGAGTTTTTCCCGATTTCCCAGGAAAATGGCCAAGCTCAGGGGGATTCCCAGGATCTTCAGTGTCAGTTCTCTGCTTGCAGTGATGCAGGAGGCTTGTGTCCCCCCGGCTCACATCAGGAGGAGACTTGAAGTGCTGAAGGCCCTTGACCACTTTTATGCCATGTCCCCATGAGGCTGCATACTTTCTGGACCAGGAGTTCCTCCCCTTGAGTCCCAGGCCTGTGTCTGGATGAAGTCTCAGGCTCTGTGGGCCCTCCCCGGGGCCCCAGAGGAGCACTCATTCAGCCAGTAACATGTCCTGGGCTCCTGCAGGGCGCACTACCCAGTACTGGTATCTGGTGTGAAACTAAATAAAGACATCATTCCCGCCTGGGAGGACTGGACAGGCCAGCTCTGCCTGCCTCCTGGAGCTGCCGGGGGCAGGAGGAGGTCTGGTTGAGTACTCTGTGACCTCAGCTGAGAAGCGCTCGGCTCCCTGAGTCACGGCTCCCCTCCCCAGGTGCAGGCCACAGTGGTGGGCTTCCTGGCATCTATCGCCGCCGTGGTCTTCGGCTGGATCCCTGATGGCCACTTCAGCATCCCGCACGCCTTCCTGCTCTGTGCCAGCAGCGTGGCCACGGCCTCCATTGCCTCCCTGGTCCTGGGTAAGGAGGGTGAGGGAGGGGCAGAGGGGGAGGCAGGGCGGTCCCAGAGGTGTCCAAAACCGGGCCCCTCCCGTCTCCCTCTCAGTTGGTGGATGCCCCATCATCTCGTCTTCCCCTGCCTGGCCCCTCTCCTTCCTCCCCAGGCATGATCATGATTGGAGTCATCATTGGCTCTCGCAAGATTGGCATCAACCCAGACAATGTGGCCACGCCCATTGCTGCCAGCCTGGGTGACCTCATCACCTTGGCACTGCTCTCGGGCATCAGCTGGGGACTCTACCTGGAGCAGGGTGAGGCTGAGGTCACTGAGGACTTGACCAGGGTGGATTCCTGGGTGGGACTGGGAGATGTGGCAGCGCTTTCGCACACGTTTAAGGACTTCTCCTCTGTTCCTAACTGTTTGGTTGGAACACAGTTTGTAATAATTCCCCACCTCACAGAGATGAGGCTGAGTTCTTATCTCAGATTCATGCAGGCAGCAGGAGCAGGGGTGAAAGTATCTCAGAAATATATTTGGTCCTATAGAGGGGTAAGGGCAAAGGGCAAAGGAAAGGAACTAAGGCTGGAATCTGCTTGCACTAGGAAAGAGAGGAGATGGAGATTTTTCCAGGGATCAAAGCAAGAGACCTAGGATCTGGTCTCTGCTCCTGATAAGTTCAGTGTCTGAGGAGGGTTCACCGTGGTTTCCTCATTTACAGAATGGAAAGGGCTGGCCCCCATGTACCTCCTGGGTTAACAGCGAGCATTCGCTGGCATTTAGCATGGTGTTACCGTTGGCCTGTTGGGATTTTGCAGGCTGAGCCGAGGGGAGGCTGGGAGCAGGGAGCCCGCACTCACCTGCGTCTCCTCTCCACCTCTCAGGAATCTGGCAGTACATCTACCCACTGGTATGCACCTTCTTCGTGGCCCTGCTCCCCGTCTGGGTAATGCTGGCCCGACGGAGCCCGGCTACAAGGGAGGTGCTGTACTCGGGCTGGGAGCCCGTCATCATCGCCATGGCCATCAGCAGGTAGGCTCAAGCCCCCACCCGCCGGTCTCCCAGCCCTGGAAGGAGGAGGTGCAGCCTGGACCCTAGAGATGCCTTCAGTAGTGGCTCAGTCACGTGTGCTTCTATTGGAAGTGACGGAGCCGTGTGAAGGGGTTTCATTAGAAACCACTTTGGCTTAGGGAGCTGACTACGCATAGCTGGGCTCAGGGACATAAATGATCGGGCCCCAGCATTCTCCATCTCTCAGCTCTGCCTTTCTTTGTGCTGGCCTGCAGCTTCAGGCTTGCTTCCATAAACAGGCGGAGAGAGATTCTTTCTCTAAACTCTTTTGCAAAGCCCCATTATAGAATTTCACTGACTGTCCGTGAACCAGTCACTGTGGCCTCAGAGATGTGCTGTTCGACTGCATGGGCCAGGGCCGCGCCCTCAGGTTAGAGCAGGGTCACGCAGACCACAGTGGCCAAGTCCGGGAGAGCTGGTTCCCCAAGGAAAAGTCCAGCCTTCTTACCAGAGGGGAAATAAACACTGAGCAGGCAGGGTAGCCATCAGCTTCTCACGCCAACCACCTTGGGAGGTGGTTGAAGGAGGTGGCCGCCTGATCCAGCAGCACCAGCTTGCCCAGGGTGCTGTGCTAGGGTGAATGTCAGGAGCATCAGCTGGCTCTGGCAAGGGGAGGCGAGGACTGGAGGACAAGGGACTCCTGGGAGCCGCCTCATTGCCCACGTCCAGACGGACCTGCGGCCTCACCCCAGGGACCAGAGCAGAAGCCTTCAGTGGTCTTTGTGTCTGTGCAGTGTGGGAGGCCTCATCNAGCTGGCTCTGGCAAGGGGAGGCGAGGACTGGAGGACAAGGGACTCCTGGGAGCCGCCTCATTGCCCACGTCCAGACGGACCTGCGGCCTCACCCCAGGGACCAGAGCAGAAGCCTTCAGTGGTCTTTGTGTCTGTGCAGTGTGGGAGGCCTCATCTTGGACAAGACGGTCTCAGACCCCAACTTTGCAGGGATGGCTGTCTTCACACCTGTGATTAACGGTGAGGTCTCGGCATCAGCTGCCAGTGGGGGAAAGGAGAGGGCTGGATCAGAGGGTTTGGGGGCTTTGTATCAGTCAGGGTTCTAGCAGGCAAGAGAGTCCAGCTCAGAGAGTTCAAGATTTGGACGGGTTCCTGGAACCGGCGCCTGAGCATGGGATGCTGGGTCCACCTAGCTTTGGAAAGGGACTGATCACGGCGGGGCTTGTCCTCTGAGCTCTGCGTGTGACCGCAGGTGCACACGCTCTCTGGGTAGAGAAGTCAGGCTCCCTGCGTCCACGCATCTGTCCCTGCCCACAGTCTCTGCCTGCCGGGGCTACATGGGGACTGCTATCTCCGTGACTGGGAGGATGGGAGGAGCCTTGAAGACACCCTGGAAAGGAGTCTCCCTGCTCAGTGTCCCCGTCTTCTCCTAGGGACTGGTGGATGGGTCACGCCCTCTCCGCTCCCTGAGCCCACCACAGCTTAGGATTCGCGTGTCTCCACAGGTGTTGGGGGCAATCTGGTGGCCGTGCAGGCCAGCCGCATCTCCACCTTCCTCCACATGAACGGGACGCCAGGGGAGAACTCGGAGCAAGCCCCCCGCCGATGCCCCAGCCCCTGTACCACCTTCTTCAGCCCTGGTAATGCCAGAGTTCCCGCCTCCTCTCCTGGGTTCACATCATCACTTGAGAAACAGCTGGAGCCCGGTTATGCGGGTTCTCCTCGTCTGTTGGGCTGTGTGCACCAACTGTCCTAGAGGGGGACCCCAGGCAGGAAGGCTGGCCTTTCCTGGGGCACCCTGGGGGCTAGGCGCTGTGGGACGGAAGCAGACACAGTCCGCCGTCTGCTGCCCTGGCGTGCAGCACGGCGCCTCCCGGCTGGGAAAGGCCTCTTGGTGCCAGATCGCCCCCTTCTCGCCTCACCACCCCCTCTCCGCTGGTCCTAGATGTGAACTCTCGCTCAGCCCGCGTGCTTTTCCTGCTCGTGGTCCCGGGACACCTGGTGTTCCTCTACACCATCAGCTGTATGCAGGGCGGGCACACCACCCTCACCCTCGTCTTCATCATCTTCTACATGACAGCTGCTCTGCTCCAGGTGCGGACAGGCAGGGGCGAGGGGAGGGGCCAGGGCCGCCCCGCGGGGGCAGGGGGGAGGGGCCAGGGCCGCCCCGCGGGGGCAGGGGGAGGGGCCAGGGCCGCCCCGCGGGGGCAGGGGGAGGGGCCAGGGCCGCCCCGCGGGGGCAGGGGGTAAGGGCCAGCGGACGCTGGACGGGGGCTCAGGAGAGCAGACCGCAGTTCCAGCCCAGTCCGTAAGAGGCCGTGTGGCTTTCCGTGAGTTGTTTTACTTCTCTGAGCCTCAGTGGCACGTTTGCAAATCGAGGGGAGTGCAGCAGAGGTGCGGGATTTCAGGCAGGTGCCTCTCCACTGGCCTGGCCACGGAGCTCCATGTGACTTTGTCCACGTGCTGGGCTTCCTTGGGAGATTTCACTTGAGTAGAGGATTTCACAGCTTGAGAATATGTCAAAACCACTGCACTAGACAATCTCTAGGATCCCATCCAGCCTTCCTACTCTGTAATACTAGGATGTTTTCTCCCTTGCTGGTTACTACATTTTTTCAGTGTCTTATTTTGAAATCAGTATGTATTCATAAGAATTTGCCCCCCTAAAATGTGCTGAGAGAGCCCATGTACCCATTACCAGCTCCCCACAGTGGGAACATCTTGCATAATTATAGCCCAACACCAAACCCAGGAAGTCAGTGTTGGCATAATGCATAGAGCTATTCAGATTGCACCAGTTTTACACGCAATCTCATGCGTGTGTGTGTAGTTCTATCAGTCATACGCTCATGTAACCACCACCACAGTCAAAACACAGAACAGCTCCGTCACCACAAGGCTCTCTCATGCAACCCCTTTATAGCCAATCTAATCCTTATTATTACATTTTCAATATCTATAGATTTGTTTTTTGAATAGGTTCGTTCAAAAACTTTGAAAGGGTCGATAGAGACACCCCACTGAAACGTCTTTCCTCCCCACTTGGCACGCACCCAGTTCCCTTCCTCACGGGCCATGGTGTCCTCTGTTCCTCTCTTTCTTTTTTTTAATAGAGTTGACTTACACCGTTGTGTTAGTTTCTGGTGTACAACAAAGTGATTCATACACAGAGATATAAGGGATACATATATACATCCTTTTTCATGTTCTTTTCCATTATAGTTTGTTATAAGATATTGAGTATAGTTCCCTGTGCTATATAGTAGGACCTTCTGTTGATCTATATCTCTCATATATCCTTCAAGCTTATTCCATATTTAGCCAAGCAAACATACATATTTTTCTCACTTTACTCTTCTTTTAAACACACATGTTATTAGGTGTCAGGACATCTTGGCCAGGTCTGGGCCAACCACGTGCAGTCTCCCCACAGCTGTTACCCCAGTTGCAGCGTTCTGTTGCAAGTTGGGGTGAAGCGCATGTTGCCGAGCAGGGGTGGGAGTGGGCGCCCAGGGTCTGTGGCTGGAGGGCGGCCCTGGGCCACCTTGGAAAGGGCGAGCCTGTCTCCATTCCCCACTGTGAGGCCGCGCTCCCCTCTCCTCTTCTCCAGCTGGTGCAGGGCCAGAGTGGGACACCTGATCCCCTCTAAAGGCTCCTCCTGATGCCCTCGCTGCCTCCTCCCGGCGTGTTCCCAGCGCCTGCTCGGGAGGCTGGAATGTGGAGACAGCTGCTGCCCGTCCCTTCCTGGGGCACGTCCCCAAGTCCTCTGGCCACGCTCTTTATTTGAGACCCTTCTGCAGCTGCTGGCAAGGGTGTGAAGTTATGGGGGGAGGGGGTTCGAGGGGGCTGTCCCTCACTCAGGATCAGGGCCACAAAAGTCCAAGGCCCTATGTGCAGGGCAAGGCAGAAGGTGAAGGATGCTGAAGCTGTAACCTCTGCCTTCCTTGGAGAGAAGACTGGAGAGCAACCGGTTTGCCTAAATTTAGGTATCACATCTGGCTTCCGGATCCCCCCGTGGGCTCTGGTTCCAGGAACTAAGCCCCTTTGGGCAGAATTTGCATACCACAGTATTTAAGTACAGTCAGGAGTAAAACCTCCTAAATGACTGTTTCAGAGCTTTACCGTTAGAAACCATTTCATTCTTGCTCAGATGCAGTCATCTGGGGAGCCCAACTGCCAGGAGTTGTGCAGAGTATAGAGAAGACGCAGGCCTGTGGACATCTCCGTCGTATTCTAGGTCAAGTGCATCGCCAACTTAAAAGTACATGTAAATCTTGTTAAAAGGCAGGTTCTGATTTAGGAGATCCAGCATGAGGCCTAAGATTCTGCATTTTTCACAGGCTTCCAGCTGTTGATGCCCCTGGTCCTGGGCCCACTAGCAAGGTTCTGACCCAGATCATCATTAATTATCTGTAGTAATGGAAGAAAAGCAAGGGACAGACACATCACAGCAGCAGATCATCCAAAGTGTCTTTTGAATTGATATGCACTGTGTGCTTGGGTCAGCTGACTTATTCCTAACTCTATTTTGCTAGGACTAATGTTAAAATAAACTTGCATTCTTTGAGCAGAATGGGAAGGGTCAGGAGGAAGGCAGCTGGGAATAATCAACTGTTACTCGGACAACTGTGCCGGCAGCAGCCTCTCACACTGTCCTTATTCCACTCTGCTCTGAGGACAAATCCCTCTCTGAAAAGCAAACTCCAACCCCCCAGCCGCCTGCTGGGCTCCCGCAGAGGCCAACATGGCAGGAGTTGGAGTGACCCGAGAATAGGATGACCCAGAATTAGAGGCAAGAGGACGAATTCCTGCAACAAGTAGGATGTTGATTAGCAAGCCTCTTGTCGGGTAAATTTGGGAGCAGAATGTAACATAGGCGGCTCCGGAGGACGAGAACAGAGGCACCTTCCTTCCCGATGAACTCAAATTCCTTCTGTCATCTATTCAAGGTGGTCACTGTG
The DNA here is from genome assembly GCA_006410615.1 of Neotragus moschatus. NCBI lineage: Eukaryota > Metazoa > Chordata > Mammalia > Artiodactyla > Bovidae > Neotragus > Neotragus moschatus. Next base: position 777,400 of record SJYA01002179.1, on the reverse strand, counting down.
GGCTGGAGGAGCAGAAAGGGGTTGTGGGGGCAAAAAGATGAGCTGACTTGCTTAAGGCCGGCTGCAGCTAGCCGAGCCTTGCGGTGCAGTGAGTGGGGCAATCGCGTGGCCTCTGGCTCCCCCTGGAGAGGGGTGGCTGTACACAAGGGGTGTACACAAGGGGTGTACACAAGGGGTGGCCCTTGTGTCCTCCAGGTGCTGATCCTGCTCTACATCGCAGACTGGATGGTGCACTGGATGTGGGGCCGCGGCCTGGACCCAGACAACTTCTCCATCCCGTACTTGACAGCCCTGGGGGACCTTCTCGGCACCGGGCTCCTGGCACTCAGCTTCCACGTCCTCTGGCTCATTGGGGACCGAGACACAGATGTCGGGGACTAGCCTGGTCACTCAACCTTCTCTCCACCTGTTTGAAATATTTTTCAAACACTTTCTGTTTGAAATCTGGGGGAGGGGGGACGGTCTTCATCCCCCGCCCCCATCCCACTCGACACTCCCATCTCTTTCTAGGACTTCACGTGGATACCGAATTCTCATTATTTTCAATGGGAATTTTTATACATTGAGCCAAGTTTGTAGAGTAAGAGTTCAGACAGGACAGATAGACTGAGATGAACAGTACAAGTAGGTGTTTGGGACAGTCACCAAGTGCAGCTGCATGGTGGGTGCCTCCAGGGGAGAGGCCTGGGGCAGGGGTCTCCGTCTAGGATGTGGGGACACTTGGTTTAGCTTTAGCAAACTCCGGTTCTGGTTTAGGGGGTTTGTCTTTGTTTTCTCTTTTCTTTTTGGTTGAACAGAGGGATAAATGTCAGTCTCCCCTCCTCCCACACATACGTTCTCTAGAAGTGGACCAACTTCAAAGCCCTAAGCAAGAGACAGCTGCTCCTAGCCCCAAGTAATCCCAGCCCTGTTCTCTGCCCTGCTCTCCAAAAGGATGAGGTGAACTCCTTAAATTATATACTTGCTCCTTACCCAACTGCCTGATAAATACCACCAGCCCCTCCCTCTGATCTTTTTTCCGACTGTCTCATCCAAGAAGAAATGAGCCTTGACCTGGACTCCCTGTCGGCCCACGTCCACCCATAGGTTTGCCAAAATCGACATCCTCCCTGGACCCAGAGACCTGATCCTTCATCTCTGTTCACCTTTATCTAATTATTGCTAAGCTTGACCTTCCCCAGAGCTTGCCGCGTTGGCTTCCGAGGTTAGGGACGGAGGATGGGTTTCTGGAGAAGCGCTGGGTGGTTGACGGGTGTTTCACTGCCGCTGTTTCCCCGAGGACATAATCACACGGCACCTGAGAATCTCTTTCTTCCTGAAATCACTCATTCTTTCCTGCCAGGGAGGCCAGTTTTCCTCTCTCTTGGCTTCTGCCCACATCCATCGTGTATTCATTCACTCATTCAGCAAATACACAGCTTCCCCAAGAGGCGCGATTCTGCAGGCACAGTCTGACATTCACTGAGCGCTGTTTATTGAGCGCCTACTACGTGTCTGGTCCTGCGCTGGGTACTGACTGGCCAGAGGAAACACAGTCTCGCCCTCGCCTCATTCCCTGTGTGCCCTTTGCAGTCCAGAGAGAAAGTGTCCCCACTGTGCGTCCCTCTTTGTCCAAGCAGGGTCTGCCTCCCGATGCCGCTCCTGGCTCCCACCTGCGTGCAGCGCTGGCCACAGCCAGGCCCCGTGGCTCAGTCACTCCTGACTTCCCTACACTACCCTCTCTCACCTTGCTTCCTTCCATCTCCTCACCAGTCACCTGGAAGAGGGCTCGGTCTAGAAGGCCAGACATCCACCCACCGCTTCCAGTTTACCCAGCACAGGAGTGGGAGAACACTGGGGCCTCTGCATCCTCCCAGCATGTTACTGTGAACAGATCAGAATTCTGCTGTCCACACTCACGTGTGGACAGACCTGGGCATTTGGATGCAGGTTTCTTCCAGCCTCTCTGTCCATAGCCTGCCCTTCAGCTCTCCCCCTCTGTCAGCTAAAGGGCCTCTCTCCAGAGGAAGGCCAGGCAGTGACCCCCACCTCTTACCACCACCCTGCCTTACCCCAAGGAACTTGCCCTACACCTCTAGAGACGCTTTCTCTCTCTGCATTTCCACCCAGGCCACCGGCCAGAGCCTAGACCCCTAGACTTGGAATCGTAGAGGTTACCCAGCTGGGGCTGCCCCCAGCAGAGTTCACTGACACCAGCCTGGCNACCTCTTACCACCACCCTGCCTTACCCCAAGGAACTTGCCCTACACCTCTAGAGACGCTTTCTCTCTCTGCATTTCCACCCAGGCCACCGGCCAGAGCCTAGACCCCTAGACTTGGAATCGTAGAGGTTACCCAGCTGGGGCTGCCCCCAGCAGAGTTCACTGACACCAGCCTGGCTTCATTCCTGCTTTTCTCAGGCCTTCTCCTATCTCGTCATCCATCTGCAGACATGTTTGCACACAGGCTCTTGTACAGGCGTCAGAACCAACTCCTCTGCCCCCAAGGCTGTGCCCCTGTGGTCTGCAGTCACCCCCGCCCCAGCCACTCACCCCTTTCTCCTCTCTGGAGTTCAGCCAGGCTGCCCTGGAGGAGTCCGGTGTGCCCTCTTTTGCCAGAGAAGCAGGAAGGTAGGCTTGCCCCAAGCCCTAAGGATGAGCAGAGGGAGGTCTGCAGGGCGAGGGGGGAAGAAAATGAACTTCATGACTTTCATGGACGATCCGTTTCTTTTCCCCCGATTGCACAAACCACATGGACTTCTGGCGTGGCTGTGGGGAGCAACATTGGTTTACTCTTATATCCTTAAAAAGTTACAGAACTGTGTCCTAAGAGAATTATTTATAGTGACTATAACTGAATTGACAAATGTCAACATAACTGATAAATTATATTTGGTAAAATAAAGAGGACGTTTATTTAGGTGGTGGGTGGCTCCTGTGTGTCTCATCCAAAAGCCACTTCCCCTGCTGTCTTGGGCTTGCTCTGTGGTCCCACCTCTCCTTGCATAGAAGTGGAAAGAGGCCAGAGAGCGGCAAGAAATGAAATAGCTCTTGAATACAGAGATGTAGGAAACAGCAACCAGTGCTGCTCTGGGGTATCCTCCTTGCTCTCCACACACTGTCGGCCTTGGTTGGGGTGTTGGCAAAGGGCGCGCCTGGGGGTTAAGAGTCCTTCCCTGCAGAGGTTTATCCCCTGCGTGGGCCACAATAACAGTAGCTGTATTTGTTGAGTACTCGCACTTGCCTTCACCATGCTCAGCACTGTAAGTGCTTAGAAATGTATAATTGACTACAAAGCGTTTAGAATCTGGCCTGGATCCAGATCTTCGAATTGTGTTTGTGTGACACTGGACAAGCCGTTTACCCTCTCTGAGCTTCAGTTTCCTCATCTGTACAGATACCTAGGGTCATTAGGAGACTTCAGTAAGATAATTCACAGAAAGCAATAAACACTGGCACACACCAAACCCCAACGTAGTAGCCAATTTAAAGTGAAAGGGAAGTGGGCCGATCTCTAGACAGTGTCAATACACTGACCATAGGGGTGAATCGGGAGTGACTGGGGAGCAGGCAGCTGGAAAGAACACCTGACCGCGTCGTGAGGGTCAGGGAAGTTGCAGAGGAAGCTGGGAAGACTAGGGGAGAGCAGCATCAGAGGAGAGACGCTACGTGGGGGAGAAATGGTGAGNCCAACGTAGTAGCCAATTTAAAGTGAAAGGGAAGTGGGCCGATCTCTAGACAGTGTCAATACACTGACCATAGGGGTGAATCGGGAGTGACTGGGGAGCAGGCAGCTGGAAAGAACACCTGACCGCGTCGTGAGGGTCAGGGAAGTTGCAGAGGAAGCTGGGAAGACTAGGGGAGAGCAGCATCAGAGGAGAGGCGCTACGTGGGGGAGAAATGGTGAGCGCTAACGCGTGGTGAGCCTGGCGCCTCTGGGAACCACAAACAATTCCTACGGCTGGAGTTTGGAGGGCAGGGAGTAACAGCACAACCTTCTGAGAGACGGCAGTTTCTCTGAGACGGCAGACAGGGAAGGGCAGAGTCACCGTGCAGCCCCACCCAGGCCTGACTCTAAAGCCTCTGCTGGGAACCACTGCCCACCCAGAACACGTCCCCCAAAGATNTCACGTGGATACCGAATTCTCATTATTTTCAATGGGAATTTTTATACATTGAGCCAAGTTTGTAGAGTAAGAGTTCAGACAGGACAGATAGACTGAGATGAACAGTACAAGTAGGTGTTTGGGACAGTCACCAAGTGCAGCTGCATGGTGGGTGCCTCCAGGGGAGAGGCCTGGGGCAGGGGTCTCCGTCTAGGATGTGGGGACACTTGGTTTAGCTTTAGCAAACTCCGGTTCTGGTTTAGGGGGTTTGTCTTTGTTTTCTCTTTTCTTTTTGGTTGAACAGAGGGATAAATGTCAGTCTCCCCTCCTCCCACACATACGTTCTCTAGAAGTGGACCAACTTCAAAGCCCTAAGCAAGAGACAGCTGCTCCTAGCCCCAAGTAATCCCAGCCCTGTTCTCTGCCCTGCTCTCCAAAAGGATGAGGTGAACTCCTTAAATTATATACTTGCTCCTTACCCAACTGCCTGATAAATACCACCAGCCCCTCCCTCTGATCTTTTTTCCGACTGTCTCATCCAAGAAGAAATGAGCCTTGACCTGGACTCCCTGTCGGCCCACGTCCACCCATAGGTTTGCCAAAATCGACATCCTCCCTGGACCCAGAGACCTGATCCTTCATCTCTGTTCACCTTTATCTAATTATTGCTAAGCTTGACCTTCCCCAGAGCTTGCCGCGTTGGCTTCCGAGGTTAGGGACGGAGGATGGGTTTCTGGAGAAGCGCTGGGTGGTTGACGGGTGTTTCACTGCCGCTGTTTCCCCGAGGACATAATCACACGGCACCTGAGAATCTCTTTCTTCCTGAAATCACTCATTCTTTCCTGCCAGGGAGGCCAGTTTTCCTCTCTCTTGGCTTCTGCCCACATCCATCGTGTATTCATTCACTCATTCAGCAAATACACAGCTTCCCCAAGAGGCGCGATTCTGCAGGCACAGTCTGACATTCACTGAGCGCTGTTTATTGAGCGCCTACTACGTGTCTGGTCCTGCGCTGGGTACTGACTGGCCAGAGGAAACACAGTCTCGCCCTCGCCTCATTCCCTGTGTGCCCTTTGCAGTCCAGAGAGAAAGTGTCCCCACTGTGCGTCCCTCTTTGTCCAAGCAGGGTCTGCCTCCCGATGCCGCTCCTGGCTCCCACCTGCGTGCAGCGCTGGCCACAGCCAGGCCCCGTGGCTCAGTCACTCCTGACTTCCCTACACTACCCTCTCTCACCTTGCTTCCTTCCATCTCCTCACCAGTCACCTGGAAGAGGGCTCGGTCTAGAAGGCCAGACATCCACCCACCGCTTCCAGTTTACCCAGCACAGGAGTGGGAGAACACTGGGGCCTCTGCATCCTCCCAGCATGTTACTGTGAACAGATCAGAATTCTGCTGTCCACACTCACGTGTGGACAGACCTGGGCATTTGGATGCAGGTTTCTTCCAGCCTCTCTGTCCATAGCCTGCCCTTCAGCTCTCCCCCTCTGTCAGCTAAAGGGCCTCTCTCCAGAGGAAGGCCAGGCAGTGACCCCCACCTCTTACCACCACCCTGCCTTACCCCAAGGAACTTGCCCTACACCTCTAGAGACGCTTTCTCTCTCTGCATTTCCACCCAGGCCACCGGCCAAAGCCTAGACCCCTAGACTTGGAATCGTAGAGGTTACCCAGCTGGGGCTGCCCCCAGCAGAGTTCACTGACACCAGCCTGGCCTCATTCCTGCTCTTCTCAGGCCTTCTCCTATCTCGTCATCCATCTGCACACATGTTTGCACATAGGCTCTTGTACAGGCGTCGGAACCAACTCCTCTGCCCCCGAGGCTGTGCCCCTGTGGTCTGCAGTCACCCCCGCCCCAGGCACTCACCCCTTTCTCCTCTCTGGAGTTCAGCCAGGCTGCCCTGGAGGAGTCCGGTGTGCTNCACATAGGCTCTTGTACAGGCGTCGGAACCAACTCCTCTGCCCCCGAGGCTGTGCCCCTGTGGTCTGCAGTCACCCCCGCCCCAGGCACTCACCCCTTTCTCCTCTCTGGAGTTCAGCCAGGCTGCCCTGGAGGAGTCCGGTGTGCTCTCTTTTGCCAGAGAAGCAGGAAGGTAGGCTTGCCCCAAGCCCTAAGGATGAGCAGAGGGAGGTCTGCAGGGCGAGGGGGGAAGAAAATGAACTTCATGACTTTCATGGACGATCCGTTTCTTTTCCCCCGATTGCACAAACCACATGGACTTCTGGCGTGGCTGTGGGGAGCAACATTGGTTTACTCTTATATCCTTAAAAAGTTACAGAACTGTGTCCTAAGAGAATTATTTATAGTGACTATAACTGAATTGACAAATGTCAACATAACTGATAAATTATATTTGGTAAAATAAAGAGGACGTTTATTTAGGTGGTGGGTGGCTCCTGTGTGTCTCATCCAAAAGCCGCTTCCCCTGCTGTTCTTGGGTCTGCTCTGTGGTCCCACCTCTCCTTGCATAGAAGTGGAAAGAGGCCAGAGAGCAGCAAGAAATGAAATAGCTCTTGAATACAGAGATGTAGGAAACAGCAGCCAGTGCTGCTCTGGGGCATCCTCCTTGCTCTCCACACACTGTCGGCCTTGGTTGGGGTGTTGGCAAAGGGCGCGCCTGGGGGTTAANGGGGTCGCAAAGAGTCGGACATGACTGAGCGACTGAACTGAACTGAACTGAACTGAACCATCCAGATTAGCATTTTCCTGTGTCAGGGTCAAAGCTGACAGCCAGAGTCCTCTGGGATATCCCAGGACATCACTAGATTCTCCTACTCCCCCAACCAGGCACGACTGCCAGCCTGCCTTCTCCAGTCAAGGTGGATGCTTATTTTTTGAGGTCAAAAAGTAAGAGTCCTCATGTCCACTTTTGGAATGAGGTAACTTTTGGAATGAGGTAACTTTTGGAAAACATGCTGAGGATGTTGTATTCTTCTGAGAAGTCACCCTAGTTTCCTCTTGCAGCTTAGTTTTAAATATAATAGCAAAGCACAAGCTCTAGATGTAGACATTGGTTTAAATCCTAGCTTTCTCAGTTCCTTTGTCCCCAACTGACCCATCTGTAGAATGGGACGATAATGCCTTCTCTGTGGGGCTGTTCTGTGGGCACACAGAAGATTCAATAAGCAAACTTTTATTATGATGATATATAATGTTAATTGAAATGAGAAGAGAAATACTCAGGACATAGAGTGTGGGATGCTACAAAGGAACTAGTGAATTGAGAAGCTGATGGGCCCAGGCCCACCCTGGATTCTGCTCTTTGGTGGCATTGTTGCAGTTGAGGTTGGACAAAGCTGGGCCACGAGGAGGGCCAGCCAGCTTCACAGGTCTCCGTGGAGTAAGAAAACTGTGACTCTGACCTGGCTTCATCCTCAGAAGCCCAGAAACACAATCCCATCCAGAAATCATCTTGGGGAGGCTAACCTATGCCCACAAACTCACAGAGGCCTGTGCATGAGACTAGATGGTCGGTGGGCCCAACAGACATGTCCGCCCGGCCTGCAGAATCACGGCCTGGAAGGAATTTACCCAGGAGAAAGGTGATAGGAAGGCACTTAGAGAGCTCGGAATCGCAACAGAGAAGTTCGTTTTATCACTTGAAAATACAGTAGCACCATGCCTTGCTAGTCAGCTGCCTGAGTCCTCGCCATCGGGACACCTGACTGGCGGGCAGGCGTTCCCTTCAGATCCTCGTGTCTGCCATTCAGAAGCCAGAGAGCTGTGAGGTCTTCTCTCGGCGTCTCCTTTGCTGCTGAGACCGACCAACTTCACTTCAAATCCACACATTTCTCCTTTAGATCTGATTATACTCCAATCAGATGATCTCCTGCCTCAGACCTTCTCATGACATGTTGATTTTAGAATTTACCTCTGGGAGGCCTAGGAAGAACACAGTTATTTCCAAGCTCTTTGTGGAGGGATAGGAGGTTGCCAGTGGATAACTAAGGATGGTCTATGAGTACAATAATCTCTGCCTTGCGCACCTCTTACAGAGTTGAAAAGGCATAGAAAATTAAAATCATCTGTGTGAAGGGAATGCCTTTGTTAGAGAGATGTGACTTTCTCAGTGAAACACTGACACACACTGTGTTCTCTTTTAATTTTATTTACTTATTTTTGGCTGTCCTAGGTCTTCACTGGGGCTTCCCAGGTGGCTCGGTGGTAAAGAATCTGCCTGCCAAGCAGGAGATGCAGGTTCGATCCTCGCATCAGGAAGATCCCCTGGTGAAGGAAATGGCCCTCCAGTGCTGTTGCCTGAGAAATCCCATGGATAGAGGATGCTGGTGGGCTACAGTCCACGGGGTCAAAAAGAGTCAGACATGACTTAGCAACTACACAACATCAACAGGTCTTCGTAGGTGCACAGGCTTTTCTCTAGTTGGGTCAAGCGGAAGCTACTCTCTAGTTGCGATGTGCAAGCTTCTCAGTTCAGTGGCTTCTCTTGTTGCAGAGCACGGGCTCTAGGAAGCTTGGGCTCAGTAGCTGTGCCTCCAGGACTGTAGAGTACAGGCTCAACAGCTGTGGCTCACAGGCTTAGTTTTTCCACGGCATGCAGTATCTGCCCGGATAAGGGATCAAACCTGTGTCTCCTGCATTGGCAGGAGAGTCATTCCCACTGAGCCACCAGGGAAGCCCACATTCAGTTCTTTAAACCACACATTCTCCTCTACCCCTTTTCCTGTCTTCTCTCCCTGGTCTTTATTTGCAATGAATGGGAGGGATCCATGGAAGAAGGCAAATGTGGTAGCAAAAGCTGTAAAAGCTGGGATTTGCTGTTTCCCCCAGATACCCTCAGCTCAAAGCTAGCTGCACACTTGGGCACAAGCCTGCAGAGAAGTGACTGACACATTGGCCTTTGAGCCCGCCAGCCTCTCTCTAAAGGGTTTCCTAGGGCACCTTGCTGCAGAGCCTTCCGGTTGAATGCTTAGCTGGGTCACAGGCATCTCACCAAGCTACTTCCTGTGCCCAAAGCAACCACCAAAAAGTTACAATTACTTAAGTGAATCTGGAGTTTGGGGCTGAGGGACAGCTGGAGGCCTATGGTCTGACCCTTCTCCTACTCTGTCCGCCTCATCCATGCTCCTGGGCCGCTTGTTGTATCACTTCAGTCTCCATTTCTTGTTACAAAGCATTTTTCCACTCTCTCCCTAGCACAGCAGTGAAGCTATGGAGACTATATAAAGTCTCTCTCTCTTTTTTTTTTCTTTTGGCTGCACCTCGCAGCTTGCAGGATCTTTGTTCCCCCAACCAGGGGTTGAACCCTGGCCACGGCAATGAAAGCCCCAAGTTCTAACCACTGGACAGCCAGGAAATTCCCTAAACTCTGTCTTATATTTGAAGTCAGACTCCCAAGTTGTTAGACAATTTCCTGGCGCCACATTGCTTCTTTAATAAATATCAAAATTTATTGAATTCACACAGTAGACATCACCAACCTGAAATGAATGATGCAATAAGCTGAACACTATGTCCTTCATGTAGCGCTCTTGCCAAAAACGCTTTTCCAGATCTATTCTTGAGAAAATAATCAGATAGTCTAGAATGTAGGTCAACAACCCAGACTCTCTACAATAAAGCCCTTTTAAAATGGGAATTTGCTGTATGGCTCAGGAAACTCAAAGAGGGCTCTGTATCAACCTAGAGAGGGGTGGGGTGGGGAGGGAGATGGGGGGAGGTTCAAAAGGGAGGGAATATATGTATACCTATGGCTGATTCATGTTGAGGTTTGACAGAAAACAACAAAATTCTGTAAAGCAGTTATCCTCCAATAAAAATATAAATTTTAAAAAAGGAAAAAATAAAGGCAAAGATTAGGAAAAAAAGAGAAACTCAGTGTTACAAAAAAAAAAAAAAAAGAATTGTAGATTGAAGCTATTTAACAGAACTGTCAGTGATAAGAAAAATACTCCATGTCTGAGCTGTTCATTATAGTAGCCACTATCCCATGTGAACACTTGAAATGTGGCCAGTGTGACTGGTGAGCTGAATTTTAAATTTATTTAATTTTAACTAATTTGAATATAAATAATCACAGTTATAAATAATGTATAAATAATCATGTATAAATCATGTATAAATAATCACATGGATACTGGCTCCTGTATTGAACACAGCATGAAAGGGAAAGTGTTAGTTGCTAAGACATGTCCAACTCTGTGACTGCATGGACTGTAGCCCGCCAGGCCCCTGTGTCTATAGGATTTTCCAGGCCAGAATACTGGAATGGGTTGCCATTTCCTTCTCCAGGGAATCTTACCAACCCAAGGATTGAACCTGGGTCTCCCCACTGCAGGTAGATTCTTTACTGTCTGAGCCATCAGGGAAGCCCCCAGGATACAGCGTAGGTCTACCTTGAAACAAAACAAAAGGCTAAAGAAATAACCAAATGCAATGCATGAATTTTTATTGTATTCTGGACCAGAGTAGGGGAAATGAGAAAAAGAATATTTCAAAGGACATAGAGAAATGTAAATTGTTTATGATATTATTGAGCTAAGGTTTTGTTAGGTATGATAATGGTATTGTTACCAAGTCCAAGCTCCTACTGCTCACCCCACAACAAGCCAATAAATGGAGAGCTGATTTGAGGGGCAAGGAATCACAACTTTATTTTGAAAGTCAGCTGATCAAGAAGATGGTAGACTAATGTTCCAGAGAACCATTTTACCTAGTTAAAATCAAGGCAACTTTTATACCAAAGATGGAGTGACTATAGTGAGTTGTTGCAAACATTCTGGTGTTAGAACCCTTTTTTCTTGCAGCTGTCCACATAGGTCAAGTCATGATGCTCCTATAAACTTCTAACAAGACAAATGTTATTCTCTGTTCTACAATGTTTTATTTCTGTACAAATGGAAAAGTATTATACCTTTAAAGATCAGAGCTTTGAGAATGAGTTATCCTGGATATTTCAGGAGACAGGCAACATTCTTAACTTGTAACAAAATCAATAGAATTCAAAGGTTAAAAGGTAAAAGAAACAGATCTAATATGGAGTCACATTTATCCTTCTCTATTACAGTATTTCAGATTACAATATTTTGGCTTTATAAGAGAATTTAATTATTAGATCCTGTGTACTGAGGTGTGTAGGGATGAACTGTGTGCTACTTAGTTTCAAATGGTTTGATACATACATGTACACAGAGACAAAGCAGATGGGGCAAAATGTCAGTAATGGAAAATTCAGTTTTAGGACATATTGACATACATTATACTCTTTAACACTTCAATGAGCTTGAAAAATTTTTAAATAAAAAATGGGAAGTACAAAGGAAAGAGGCAAGCACCTGCTGGAACTGTGACAGGGTCAGAGCAAGGCTGACCCCTTTCCCCAGCTTCTAAAAATCTGTCTTCCAACTATGTACATGCAAATTCACGTTCGGCACTCTGAATGTACTTTCTCTTTCTCTTATTTATAACTGTCTCTCTGGGAAACTGCAACTACTATTAAAGAAATACAATACCCCTATTCCCACCAAAAGAATTGTCTCTCCTTTGATAGAAACTCTGTAAGCTGGGGAGANAACTTAAAAGTGTGGTAAGACTTAGGTGCAGGAAAAGAAGCCTGAGGGGTATCCTGATAGGTGAAGAACCCGAAGCAAATATACAGTCAAAATTGAAATTGGTGACTTCCCTGGTGGTACAGTGAATAGTAATCTGCCTGCCAAGACAGGGGCACAGGTTCCATCCCTGCTCTGGGAAGATTCCGCATGCCACGGAGCTCTAGAGCCTGGGAGCTGCGACGACAGCCATGTGCCGCGACTGCTGAAGGCTGGGCACCCTAGAGCCCCTGCTCCACAAAAAGAGAAGCCAGTGCAGTGAGAAGCCTGCGCATCACAGCTCGAGAGTGGCCCCCACCTGCCCCAACAGGAGAAAAGCCCACACGCAGCAGTGAAGACCCAACATAGCCAAAACCAATTAACTCCAAGAAAGTGTGTCCTGGGAGGGGATGCCAGAGCTTAATAACTGTGCTCAGAATTGTAGAATTGGCTATATCCCATCAAATCCTCCCCTGCCTTAAAGAAAGAAAGAAAGAGATTGGGCTTTTAAAGAGTAGAAGGCACATCACCTTTCAGAGGGGGGACAATTCCCATTTGAGATCAGGTGAGACAGAGTTGTTAGGTAGGGTGGGACCAGTGTACAGAAAGCTTCTGACACCAGTCAGGGAAGTTGGCCTGTTTTTGAACAGTTGGTAAATAATGAAGGAACAAATCACAACAAACTGTGGAAAATTTTTCAAGAGATGGGAATACCAGACAACCTCACTTGCCTCCTGAGAAATCTGTATACAGGTCGAGAAGCAACAGTTAGAACTGGACATGGAACAACGGACTGGTTCCAAATTGAGAAAGGAGTGTATCAAGACTGTATATTGTCATCCTGCTTATTTAACTTCTATGCAGAGTACATAATGCAAAATGCTGGGCTGGAAGAAGCACAAACTGCAGTCAAGATTGCTGGGAAAAATATCAATAACTTCAGACATGCAGGTGACATCACCCTTATGGCAGAAAGTGAAGAACTAAAAAGCCTCTTGATGAAAGTGAATGAGAGTGAAAAAGTTGGCTTAAAACTCAACATTCAAAAACCAAAGATCATGGCACCCAGTCCCATCATGGTAACTAGATGGAGAAACAATGGAAACAGTGACAGACTTTATGTTCTTGGGCTCCAAAATCACTGCAGATGCCATGAAATTAAAAGCTCCTTGGAAGAAACGCTATGACAAACCTAGAAAGCATATTAGAAAGAAGAGACATTACTTTGCCAACAAAGGTCCATCTAGTCAGAGCTATGGTTTTTCCAGTGGTCACATATGGATGTGAGAGTTGGACCATAAAGAAAACTGAGTGCTGACGAATTGATGCTTTTGAACTATGGTGTTGGAGAAGATTCTTGAGAGTCCCTTGGACCGCAAGGAGATCCAACCAGTCAATCCTAAGGAAATCAACCCTGAATATTCACTGAAAGGACTGATGCTGAAGCTGAAGTTCCAATACTTTGGCCACCTGCTGCGAAGAACTGACTCATGGGAAAAGACCCTGACTGAAGGCAGGAGGAGAAGGGTACGACGGAGGATGAGATGGTTGGATGGCATCACTGACTCAAAGGACATGAGTTTGAGCAAGCTCTGGGAGTTGATGACGGATAGGGATGCCTGGCATGCTGCAGTCCATGGGGTCACAAAGAATCAGACATGACTGAATGACTGAACTGAATAAGGTTTTAGAAAAAGCAACCTGTCTGGCTGTATAGGATGCACTGAAGATTTTAAAATCTAAACTGATTTTTAAACTAAAATCAGAAAGACCAATAAGCAGGTTTTTGAAGATGATCCAGGAGTGAGTAATGAAGCAGCACTGGATACAAAGTGTAAAGGATGAGTGGAGGAAATATCTTTGCAGGAAGGACCAATAGAATGTGGTGACTGATTTTTTTAAAAGGGAAGGGCTACACTGTCATGCGTAAAATAGATAGCTAGTGGGAAGCTGCTAGACAACACAGGGAGCCCAGTCTGCTGCAGTGACAAACTAGAGAAGGGGGATAGGAGGCGGGATGGAGGTTCAAGAGGGAGGGAATATATAATTACGGCTAATTGGAGTTGTACGGCAAGAACCAACACAACATGGTAAAGCAATTACTCTCCAATTAAAAGTAAATTTTAAAAATCTTAAAAATAAAAGATAGGGGCTGCAGAGGAATATTAATAATGTAAGAGGAAATATTATATAGTATTATATTATACTATAATATTAATAGTGTAAGAGGAAATATTAATAATGCTCAAGGTCCATATACACTCTACTATACATAAAATAGATAGCTAATAAGAGCTTACTGTCTAGCACAGGAAACTCTCCTCAATACTCTGCAACGGTTTATATGGGGGGGAAAAAAATCTAAGAGTGGATATATGTGTGTCTATAACCGATTCATTCTACTGTATACCTAAACCTAACACAACACTGTAAATCAACTTTACTTCAATAAAAATGTAAAAAAGAAAAAAAGTGTGGAAATTCTAACAAAAACTTAACAACACATTTTTAAAATTGGCTAAGGAGTTGAATAGATTTTTCTCCAAAGAGAACATACAGATGGCAAAATATATATATATATATGAAAAAGTGATCAATAACTCTGATCATTAGAGAAATACAAATCAAAACCACAATGAAGTATCACTTTGCATTTGTCAGGATGGCTATTATTTTTTTAAAAAAGAGAGAGAAAGAGAGAAACAGCAGGTGTTAGTAAGGATGTGGAGAAACTGAAACCCTTGTACACTGTTGGTAGGAATGTCAACGCTGCAGCCGTTATGGAAAACAGCATGGAGTTTCCTCAAAAAATTAAAAACAGAACTATCATATGATCCAATGATCCCACTTCTGGAAATTTATCCAAGAGAATTGAAATCAGGATCTCAAAGAGATGTTAGTACTCCTATGTTCATCGCAGCACCATTTACAATAGCCAAGATAAGGAAGCAACGGATATGTCCATCAAAATATGAATTTTTTAAAATTGTGTACGCAATGGTGAAAAACCGAAATCATTTCCTCTAAGATCAGGAGCAAGACAAGGGTGCCTACTCTCACCAGTATTATTCAACATAGTCTTAGAAGTCCTAGCATGGCAGTCAGAGAAGAAAAAGAGATAATAGGAATCCAAATTGGCCAAGAAGTAAAACTGTCACTGTTTGCAGATGACATGATACTAAACATAGAAAATCCTAAAGATGCCACCAGAAAACTATTGGAGCTAATCAATGAATTTAGTAAAATCACAGGATACAAAGTCAATACGCAAAAATCTCCTGCATTCTTATACACTAACAGTGAAAGATCAGAAAGAGAAATTAAGGAAACTATCCCGTTCACCACTGAAACTAAAAGAATAAAATACCTAGGAATAAGCCTAGGTAAAAACATAGGAAGTAAAAGACCTGTGTGAAGAAAACTATGACACTAATGAAAGAAATCAATGATGACACAAATAGATGGAGAGAGATACCATGTTCTTGGATTGGAAGGATCAATATTGTGAAAATGATTATCCAAAGCAATCTACAGATTCAATGCAATCCCTATCAAATTACCAATAGCATTTTTCACAGAAGTAGAACAAAACATTTTACAATTTGTATGGAAGCACAAAAGACCCCNATGATGACACAAATAGATGGAGAGAGATACCATGTTCTTGGATTGGAAGGATCAATATTGTGAAAATGATTATCCAAAGCAATCTACAGATTCAATGCAATCCCTATCAAATTACCAATAGCATTTTTCACAGAAGTAGAACAAAACATTTTACAATTTGTATGGAAGCACAAAAGACCCCAAATAACAAAAGCAATCTTAAGGGAAAAAAAATGAAACAACACAGAGCTGGAGAAAGCAGGCTCCCCGATTTAAGGCTATTCTACAGGTGACAGTCATTAAGACGGTACAGTACTGGCATAGAAACAAAAGTATAAATCAGTGGAGCAGGACAGAAACCCAGAGATACAGACACCCACTTATGGTCACCTGATGTATGACAAAGGAGGCCAGAATACACAGTGGAGTAAAGACAGCCTCTTTAATAAATGGTGCTGGGAAAACTGGACAGCTACATTACATGAATGAAATTAGAACACCCCCTAATACCAAACACAAATATAAACTCAGAATGGACTAAAGATCTAAATGTAAGGCCAGAGTCTATAAAACTCTTATAGGAAAACATAGAACACTCTTTGACATAAATTACAGCAAGATCTTTTTTGGACCCATCTCCTAGAGTAATGAGAATAAAAACAAAAATAAACAAAATGGGCCCTAATTAAACGTAAAAGCTTTTGCACAGCAAAGGAAACCATAAACAAGATGAAAAGACAGCCCTCAGAATGGGATAAAATATTTGCAAATGAAGTAACTGACAAAGGATCAATCTCCAAAATACACAAGCAGCTCACGCAGCTCAATAGCAAAACAAACAGTCCAATCAGAAAATGGCCATTTCTCCAAAGAAAACATAAAGATAGCCAACAAGCACGTGAAAAAATGCTCAATATCACTAATGATTAGAGAAATACAAATGAAAACTACAATGAGATATCACTTCATACTGGTCAGAATGGCTATCACCACAAAATCTACAAACAATAAATACTGGAGTGGGTGTGGAGAAAAAGGAACCCTCTTGCACTGTTTGTGGGATGTAAATTGATACAGCCACTCTGGAGGACAGTTTGGAGATTCCTTAAAAAACTGAAAATAGAACTACCACATGTCCCAGCAATCCCACTACTGGGTATATTCCCAGAGAAAACCGTAATTCAAAAAGATATGCACCCCAGTGTTCACTGTAGGACTATTTACAATGGCCAAGACAGGGAAGCAATATAAATGTCCATCAAAAAAAATGGATAAAGAAGATGTAATCATATATATATATTATATATATATATGTCATTTCAGTTCAGTTAGTCGTGTCTGACTCTTTGTGACCCTATGGACTACAGCACGCCAGGCTTCCCTGTCTATCACCAACTCCCGGAGCTTGCTCAAACTCACGTCCATCAAGTCGGTGATGCCATCCAACCATCTCATCCTCTGTTGTCCCCTTCTCCTCCTGCCCTCAATCTTTCCCAGCATCAGGGTCTTTTCCAATGAGTCAGCTCTTCACATCGGGTGGGCAAAGTATTGGAGTTGCAGCTTCAACATCAGTCCTTCCAATGAACACTGAGGACTGATCTCTTTTAGGTTGGATTTGTTGGATCTCCTTGCAGTCCAAGGGACTCTCAAGAGTCTTCTCCAACACCACAGTTCAAAAGCATCAATTCACTGGCACTCAGCTTTCTTTATAGTCCAACTCTAACATCCACACATGACCAGTGGAAAAACCATAGC